>MVGT01002068.1:69736-88361 GCA_002174775.1 Macleaya cordata
TATTATTATTATTATTATTATTATTATTATTATTATTATTATTATTATTATTATTATTATTATTATTATTTTGTTATTGTTGTTTATTGTAATAACAATAAACAATAAAAATAATAGTTCAACCTCTCTCATTTTGACTTCTGATCATGTTACATTGCCATATTGACTTATTAACTTTTCAACTTATAAGTTAGTAGTTTACCATATAAGCTTCTCATAATTTTTAACTTCTCAGAAGTACTTCTACTTTTTTTAGAAGCAGAAGCACTTCTGCTTCTGGTTGCCAAACGCCCTCTAAGTGTGAAAGACTTCGCAGGAAACACTTCCTCTTAATTTTTGTGGAAGAAGAAGAAACGATAATACAAGTCAAATTATAAGATAAGCTGCATGCAAGTGTTTTAATGGAGGAAATGATGATCTTTGAACATGATAATACATTCTGAGCAAAAAAAAAAAAAGAACATGATAATACAGAAACAAAATATTGTATACACAACCAAAGCAGGATGTGGAACAAACTGAATTTGCAGGATATGCCAGTTGGGGGAACACAACTAAACCTTGTTTAGCTCCTGACCTCAAGATAGATGAATGAGGATTAATATGTTATTTGAACATATAAGCCAAATTTTGGCACGAAGAAATGGATGTAAAATAGACAAATGAAAAAAGATATCTATTAGAGCATGTAACTAATAGCCACAAATTTCTCTACAAGGAAACAATTCAGCTAGGTAGGATGACACGCACGATAAGCATTTACTTTTTTTTCGTTCATTTTAGATGGAGCAGGTTTTTCACTCTTGTAACTCACCTGATACTATAGCTAAAGATACAAGATGCCATGACTATGAACTAACTCATTTAGCACCATATTAAGAAAGGAAAAACTAATTACACTTCCCCCCATCAATTGCCTTAACCAGTTAAGGGTTTACAACATATTAAATATCTAATAAATACAAACTTATAAGACATCAAAGAAGGGTCCAAACTCCAATGTATGCAGTTGAAGATGCGAGAGATCAGGTGAAGAACCTCGGAAAAGACTACTACCTCTTTCATATCCTCAGGTGATGAACATTGTTTTCCAGTATGATCAAATGCTCCCGTACGAAGAACATATTCAGTGCTCAATGCAAGAGAGTTAACCCAATGTCCATGCCCCTAAGATCAAAACCAATAAACTTAAATCAAGTAAACATAAATATAAAAATAACAATAATAAACAAGGATAAGGTGATGAAAGAAGTCCGAACTAGAAAAAGGAAAAGACTTTATGAGTAATTAAAGTTTGAAGTTAAAGACAGAATATGTCACTCAGGTACCACCAGGTATGAATTTGACAACCACTCATCTCCAAGAGAAATGTATAACAAGCTATGAGCTAACAGACTGTACATAAGCAAACCACAGAAGTTTGACATAACAAGTTAACAAATTCTGCTGACTGAGTTTCTTGGAATTTGCATGTGCCAAGTGATTTTCTCGTTTTGGAATAATAAAACTCTCAACTTATTTCGCTTGAGAAAAGAGTAGTGGGTAGTAAATAACTAAATCTTTAGGAATCCTGTAACACCAATCTTCACATGCAGTTTAGTTCTCAGTCAACAACTAACAGTTGCCTCATGCTAAAATTTATTAAAAGTTTACGGATTGTTAAATTCATGAATATAAGGAACTTAACTGGCAGCTAAATAACTAGCAATCTTGGTTGTACACTAGCCTATTTATGGTAATAAATGCAGGGGTGGAGCCAGGATATGAACTCAAGGCTAGCCAATATATGAAAGAGACAAGATATTTCCACCCAATTGATTTTTACAACCGCTTGCACCCAATAGTGGGGCCGTAGGGAGATGATCCAAGGGCTGATTTTGTTTACGATAATCCCCTCATAATGTAGATCATCCTCCGAAAAAACATGTTGTTCTAATACATTAACCCCATCAAAGGATGATTGAAATTTGAAGCTTTCTCAACAATCCATTTTGCCGGAAATCTTCAACTTTTATGAGCATAAAAGTTTTAAAACAGTGATTCTTTGTGAGCATGATGCGAAGATCATCCTCACAAAAAATCAGCCCTTAGATCATCTCCATACAAGCCCCACAGGCAAGTGTAAGTGCTGCAACAATAAGTTAGTTGAACATGTAAAAAGTTGTGTGGAGATATCCAGCCCCTTATAAAACATCTTTATCCTTGGGGCTATAATAGATTTTTAATTCGGTGATGACTATAATAGAAATTTTTAAAATTTTCTTTGGGTGGCCACTAAAAAATTGTACTTATACATATGATTTTATACATTTCTCATACAAACATAAGATAGTTTAAAAGCTCTTGGGGACATGACCTCCCTAAGCCTATATGATGTATCGAACTATCGCAAGAAATGCCCCATTTATTTTAGTATTTTCTTATTTTTTTTAATTTCCTTTTTAACTAGATTTTTATTTCGTTAGGACATCCTAATTTAGAATTAGGTTTCTTTAGCATCAAAGTAGTTATTTTCTTATAAATAAATGGGCCATATCCTGCAATACATCACAATTCCTTGATGGATCAGAGTACAAGTCGATCCAATTGATGATGTAGAGCCATTGGATGTGATAAATTATAATCCTACACCAGATCCATGAGTTAAAGAGAACTCAGTTACAAGGCCACGATGAAACTGCTCAGATACAACAGCTAGAAATCAGAATCAAGCAAAGTGTTGGTGTGTAGGTCTGCCAAAAGGTGAAGCAAATACTGTGAGTATGCTCAAAATAATGTGCTGAGTTCACATTTATGGGCAAAGTGGGGACTGAATCAATAAATCCAGGTTCACGACAGCTTTGTCCCACCCAGAATTGCTCTGATGGAGAGGATAATCCAGGTCATCCGACAAACACTTGACGCATTTCACCAAGTTACTATAGCAGTCAAGCAAGGGAAAAAATAATAGTTTTTTGTGATTAATTTAGAACAACGGAAAGGTGCTCGCAATTTCACGCTAACGTGTTCACAGACCATGATGTCAACAACTAAAGCTCTTTCGACAAAACCATTAACATACTAAAAGAAGGAAATTAGCATAAGTTGATAAATCTACCTTCAATTCACGAATCAATTTGCCTTGTGTAGTTTCCCAAACTTTAATAGTACAATCCTGAGAGCTGCAATAATTTATTTGAAAATGTAAGCAACTAAACTCATCTAGAGCCCTTTAAAGCTTGATCAGTAAATAAATATCTTTTAGGCATAAATTTTTTTGGTTTGTTTGTTTGTTTGATGGGCTCTTTTAGGCATAATAGCATAATAGAATGTTAAGCAATTAAGTCTACATGGAAATAGTAAAACAACATTCAGCATGTATATATCAGCAGATTCAGCACTCAAGAATAACTTAAACAATGTTCTACAAATAGAAACTAAAAAGTGCATCTCCTTTATGCATGACATGGATGACTTCATATTGATCTGCCAAAAATGAATAAATAAACAAATCACATTTCCTTTAGTAAAAGCTGAAAGCATTTATTTAATCTTCTATAAATGCAAAACATAATCAACAACTTAGGACAGTTCCCTGTTTGCAATCCCATCTAGAATACTTTCCGTATATACACATATGCTTACAACAAAAGAGTAATTAACTACGTAACAAAAACACAGCACTTTTGTGCCTTTTTGTCATGTCGACAGTTTGACAGTTGACACCTATATATGTGTCTAACACGTGGACACACAAGGCTCGTACTTGCACATACTAATGCTAGATCTTATGTATCACTTGAACGCTACGCAGGTTCACTGACATACTGAAACCTAAAAGTAGCTATGTCACGTGAAATGCAGTGACGTGAAGTAAGTGAAGAACCTCTGTTTCAATAATAATGTTAAAACATAATATATCTTTCAAGATTAATATCTTGTGTGTATTGTGTACTATGTTATTAAAGTCGGGGCCTAGGCGGATTTAATCGCTGCCTAGGCGCTAGTCGCCCTCTCGCCGCCACGCCATGGCACCCTAGGCGTCCAAGGCCGCCAAGACAAAAAAATCGGGGCCAAGACGGGCGATTAGGGCAAATCGGTCTAGTGTTCGAAGAACAAAAAAATGTAAAAAGAAGAGAGAAGAGGTCTTCGCAAACGGAAGTTGCTGCTTTAGCCGTCGCCGGTCCCCTTCTCTTCCTTTCTTTCCTCTTTGTTTGATAAAATAGAAAGATGTTACTGCTGGTTTCGCCAGAAGTTGCAGTAGCTTTTCCTCTTCTTCGTCTTGGCTTTTTTCTTATGTCGGCTGGAGATCTAAGATTAAAACAGTAAAACAGAGAAACCCTAAAATGGTTAGGGTTATAAAGATTTTAAAGATTGGGTGGGCTGGGTTTAAAGATTTTAAGTGAGTATGGGTGGACTGGGCTTGGGTTTTGATGAATTAAGGGAGTTTGGGTGGTCTGGGCTAGGTTTTAATATGTTTGGTTTTAAAGGTTTTAGTTAGTATTGGTGGGCTGGGCTTAGATTTTAAAAATATAAGTGGGTTTGGGTAAGGGCGGCTAATTAAGACTAGTCCCTGCATAATCGGGCCTAGGCGCTAGTCGGGCCTGGGCCGCCTAACCTCCTGGGCGGTCTTTTACAACATAGATTGTGTAATAATGTTAGATCTAAAAGTACCAAATACAACTGAAAATTAAAGCACATAGTAACTGAGAAAAGAAATATCTATGCAAGTCTATGTCCGAGTTTTGGCTTTTCAAGGTGTATTATCCAACACCTCTTACGAATGTCCGACAACGACCGTATCATTGTTAAATAGGTAATTAATGGATGGAAAGTACAACCAGTTTTTTTACATAGATTAATTACATAAATATGTGTGGAATGAATTTACCATGTTCCTTGAAGTCAGGGGCAGGGGAAAAAAATTTGAAAAGCATAAAGAGATGTAGCCATCATCGTGACATCAGGGTTTCTACAAAAACTAGAATCATGATGAGTCAAAATTTTCATTATATTGAGATTCAAATTGGAAAGCATGTGTACCTTGAATATATCATTCCATCTCCACCCCATTTAACGCAAGTTACTGCAAGTGTGTGGCCAGTAAGAGAAATAACGCACTTCCGTAATGAAATGTCCCAAATACGTGCATCCCCATCTTTACTTGAAGTTACAAAGCGGCGGCATGGAGACTTCAGGTGTACCGGCTCCCAAGAAATAGCAGTGATCCACTTTTTGTGTCCCTGAGATAAGAGTAATAAATATTTATAAACAACACCCTGTTTGCAGAATTGCAGCATGGAAATTACAAGCCATTTCAATTAAGCAGCATAATAAAAATGACCTCGACATGCGACAAACTGCAAATAACCAAGGTTGGAACATATTTTGCATTAATTTCTTCATAACAGAACCTTCAAATAATTACCTTTATAGGGTTTTATTATGTCTCTAACAAATGTCTCTAGAACTTCTATAAGGTTTATGTCTCACTCTGCTAGGATGTACCATTTTTAATTGTTTATTAATAAGTAGGTAGGGGTCTGCCGAACCCCTCTCCTTTCTAGAGGCTTTTGTTACGGGAAAAAAAAAAAAGTTACACAGTCTGCAAAGAATAATACCAAATATCATGCATATAGCTGATTCTACTCTACAATCATCAATATTCAATTTTCAACTGCTTTCTTGAATGGATAAATAAATAAATGTGAAACTGAAAGAAAACAGAAAGAACCGTCCAAGTACATTGCATTGAATAAGATAAATAAGTGAATATGAGGCTTTACCATGAGTGGATTTCCTGATGCCTTCCCAGTCTGTGGGTCCCAAGTTAGAAGTTCTCCAGCCTTGCTACCACTTACAAGATGCTTACCATCAGGAGACCAAGCAATACAGAGAACCCAGTTTTTGTGTCCTGAATAAGATGTAAGACAATAATGTCAATATTCTTTTAATCATACTACAGTTGTTACAGGGGTTGGAACAGTTTTGATAGCCTTTTAGGAACTATTGTATCTGTGATTCTGCATATCAACTTTGGCATTCAGTTAGCAAAATCAAACCCATATAAGCATCTTAAGACTACCTATTACCCATGGAAAATCAATCTCAAAACTCTTCGCATGCAAGAACCGAATTTTCTGTAACTCAAACCAAAATGAAAAGAAAATACGTAATTATCACACAAAAATTTTAATAACAACCAAAATGTACTACAACAGTATAGGCCTCTTATTGAAGAAAAAAATGAGACAATACTTGTATGATTGCTTACCTTTAAGTTTCTTAGAGGGTGTTTGGCAACCATAAGTCAAAGTGCTTATGAAGCACTTCTACTTTTGAGAAGTTAAAAGTTAGGAGAAGTTTGTATGGAAAAGTACTAACTTATAAGTAAATAAGTTAGTAGTTTGTTGGAGACCAAGAATCATTTAAGAGAGAAAAAGACAAACCTAATACGCAACTCGAGGCAAAAGTAACTTCTCACAAAATTTGCTTTGGATAAAAGAAACTTTTCTACTTATATTAGTCATTTTGTTTTTGTATTCCATATATGCTTTTCTACTTTTTGACTTATATAAGTAGAAAAGTTACTTATTATTGTGTTGCCAAACACCCTCTTAACGGTCTCCTTTTTATATTTTGAGTTTTATTATATAATTTGTACAAAAATAATTTCAAATTTTTCTTAGAAATTTTGTCGTATAAAAAAAAGTAGCTAAAAGGTAAACTTCAAAAAACAAGATTTGATCCAAACCAACCTACCTTGAGTACTTTAAGAAAACTTTCACCTGAAAGAATCCTCGAAGGAATGAAATAAAATATTTGTGGCACAAATGATCATGAAAGCAGTTATAGCGCCATAATCCTTATGCTTGGGGACAACTATCAAGGGCTAAAAAACCAATGGAATCAAAGACTCTTCCCTTTGTTTCCCTAGACTTAGGCGAGCCCATACTAAAAAGCAATATTGCTTTGGCAACTATATGGAAACCACCAGCCATTAGGCCCCTTAAGCTATTGCATGGTGACTCCATTTGCAATGAATGGGGTAGTCACCCGAATTAGAGGACCACCCATGGAAGATCAAGCTGGAAAAGAAGGAATACGTTTTTAGTCACTTGAATTTTCTTTCAGATGCGTTCGCCAAAATCCCATAGTACAAATGATATACCAAGATAGTCGAATTAAATTTGTTGCACATGCAGATAAATTTTGAATGAAAACGACCATAAGATGCGCACAACATTCCATGAGACAGAAGAAGATCAGACCTAAGAAAAATAATAATAATAATAATGAAAAACGTAAAAAAAGTCATTGTGTTTTTAATCCTTTTTTATAAATTTAGTCCCTACTTTTATGACTTTTATATCCAAAACTAAGGACTAAATTTATAAAAAATGATTAAAAACATAATTACTTTTTTTACAGGGACTTTTTTTCCAAAACCCCCACTAAAAGTAATTCAGGCAAATCTTCATATTCAACCTGTACAAGTGTACAACGGCGTCTGAGTATTAAGGTCCCACAAGCGGACAGTAGTATCACCAGAACCACTCGCCAATTGTCGCCCATCAGGGCTAAAAACAACTGTAAGTACAGCTTCTGTATGACCTGCAACGACAAAGTTATAGAAAGTAAATGTCAAAAATCAATCAATAGTGACAAATCTCATGAAAGTAAATATAAACTTTTTTATCACAAAAAAAAAAACACTACTTAAGCCTAACCATGATAATGGTTCAATATTTTTAATGCTTCGGAATGTTTCATTTCGGGTCCAATGGTTACCGGCAACATAACCATCTTGATTTGTCTCAGTATAAATTCATAGACTTGTACTGTTTGTTGTCTCAGAATGTTTCAATCAGAATGTATTTGTTTCTCAACTGACTGAGGCATTTGATTAAATGTCGAAACGAAATTTTAAACCACCATCACCATATGTGTATATGGTGACCATATGGTGACCTATGTTACTAAAGTCGGGGCCTAGGCGGATTTAATCGCTGCTTAGGCGCTAGGCGCCCTTTGGCCGCCACGCCATGGCCCCTAGGCGTCCAAGGCCGCCAAGCCCAAAAAATCGGGGCCTAGGTGGGCGATTAAGGCTAGGCGGCTGGTCCCCTAGGCGCCGACTAGGCCCTTTTAAAATAAAAATTTTTAATAACAAAATTTTAAGCGTTTTTTTTAACATTTTTTGTTTAGGCCCTCTTTTGGGAATAACAAACTCTTTTAGGGATTTTAATGAAAAAGGCCATCCATTTATAATAAAAAGAAGAAAAGAAAGGAAGGGAAGTGGGAGTGTTTCGTCATCTACTTACTGTTGTCTTCTTCTTCTTCTTCTCCCTCTTTTTCTTCTTCTCTCTTTTTTTCTCTGCTTTTTTATTGCTCTATTTTTTTTCCAGCCTGCTGTATTACTCAGTTTTTTCCAGCATGTTGTATTGCTTTGTTGATTTGATTTTAAACCTATATAATTAACTGATTAGTGATTTCATTTATATGTGTGACTGATTGACTATGAGTTTTTATTTTAGCCATTTAAATGGCATCTTGTATGGTAATTTTTTGACATATGCATATGTATATTTTTTTGTAGAATTTATATAATTATATTTATATATGCCCGACTAATCCCGACTAGGCCTCGCCTAGAAGGACCTAGGCGCTAGGCGTCCCTTGGCCACCCAGTCTCCGCCTAGGACTTTAACAACATAGATGGTGACCCCCTCTAAAACAGGATTAGATTTAAGATACATGTTACCAAAGTCTTAGTAGATGCATTGTATGCTTTGAGCTTTTATTCTAATTAAATAAAACACAGATTGTCTTTCAAAGAAACCTAACATCAATAAATACCTCAACGTGTAAGCCCCAACACCTTTTAAAACAGTAAAAAGCAGTAACAAAAATTAAGATTAGATAAAGAAGGAAGAAGAAAGAGAAGTTTGAAGAAGAAGAACAGAGAGGGTGCCGATCTAGTCTACGGCGGAGCTCTCACCCTATATTAAAACAAAAATAAAATGTACACCAAAAGATGAGAACTCCCAAGTCCCAAGCATAGAAACTCCTAAACATTATTACTTACTATGAAAATTTAAGAGATAACTAAAGTGGCTTTACACAAAAGTTGACATAGGGGGCAGGTCCCACACTTAGTCAACAGCATCTAACATTCCCCCTCAAGCTGGAGCATAGAGATCAAATATGACCAGCTCGTCGCAAAACCAATGGAATGGTGAAGGTGCAAGTGGTTTGGTAGGTATATCTCCCAGCTGCTCTTCAAATCTTACATACGGACATGTAATCTGTTTCCTTATCATCTTCTCACGAATAAAATGGCAGTCAACTTCAATATATTTGGTACACTCATGGAACATATGTACCCTTAATATACGTGGCTGCTTGATTATCACAAAACATCTGCATAGGACCAAGAATCTAAATTCCCATCCCACCAAGTAATGACTAAACCGATAACATTTTTCAAATAGTAAGAGCCATAGCTCCAGCTTCAACGCTAGACTTAGCCACTACTTGTTGCTTCTTACTACGACAATTAACGAGATTGCCAACCACAAATGTGCAAACCATGACGTGGAACGACGATCAACATGATATCCATCCAATCTACATCAGAATAACCTACTACTTAACCTACTACTGTAAGGAGATCACACTGGTTGGTTTATATAATAAGCAACGACCAGGCAACCCTTAAGATACCAAAGAATTCTCCAAACAACCTCAAAGGCTCAAGTGTGATACATAAACTAATGGAAGAATTGGATCAAGTGAGGCTGACAATGGAGGAAGAAGATCAGATGACTTGGAAATCGGGGAGAGAAGGAATTTTCTCAGTCTCCTCCTTCTACGAAATACTGCTAGGGGTAAGACAGAGCAACAACCCAGTATTTACGATTATTTAGAGAGCTCCAATACCATATAGGGTGTGCTTTTTTGCCTGGGAGGCAAACCTACACAAAATCCATACTCAAGATAGACTCCAAAGATGGGGTATACCGGTTGTTAACAAATGTCCTATGTGCAAAATGGATCTGGAGACAGCACACCACATACTCTTCACTTGCAAGTTTGCCTCCGAAGTGTGGGCACACTTCTTGGGACTATTCAATGTGTCATGGTCATTCCCGGCATCGGTCGAAGAGTGCATAATATCATGGGAGTGCCCTAGTAAAGGGCCAAAATTAAATTTTCTATGGCAAGCAACACTTATTGCGATCTTATGGCGTATTTGGAAGGAGAGAAATAATAGAACCTTCAATGGATTAGAGGAGCAAGTAGACAAATTTATTGTGAATACAAAAATCCTAATCTACATGTGGGTCTCTCATTCGAAGTTTTTTGAGGCCACAAGGTGCCACGACTTTATTTTCTTTTGGGACTCCCTATTGAGGTGAGAATATACTTCTAACAGACGGGAGGGTTTTGAGATTGCCAGTGGTTTGGCAGTCTATAGATATATAGTAGATGATGCTTATGTAATTACATACCGATATGTACATTCTTTGCCACTTTGGCTTTATTAATAAATTTGAACCATTCTCAAAAAAAAAAAACAACTCCAACTTCATAAGTAATATTGCGACGAGTTACAGTCAGATAAATCAATTTCTCGAGAAACCTCTGAAAACTACAACCAACTTTGCAGAAGAATTCATAAAAGTGTCTGCAAGACTCATGCCAAGGATGCCTATCCTAGACAGAAGGTCGAGAACATATTTCCCTTGAGAAAGACTTCAACCAACCTTAGAAAATATCGAAGCAAACCCAAGTCCTTCGTATGAAACTTCTGGCTCAGGTAATGCTTTAAGTCGAAGATACCCTGAGAATCGCCACCCGTGATAATAATATCATCAACATACACAGTAAAAATAATAGTACCCGCAAGGAGTGACAAACAAACACGTGACCAAAAACCCCAACTAAAGCCATAATCCTCGAGAACACTACTGAATTTATCCAACCAAGCACATAGAGATTGTTTGAGGCCATATATACTTTCTTCAACCTAGAGACAAGGTGCTCTTCTCCTTTCTTTTCATAGCCTAGTGGTTGTATCATATTCATATATACTTCCTCTTGGAGATCACAATGTAAAAATGCATCCTTTGTATCAAGTTGGTATAAAGGCCAATATTTGTTCACAACTGAAATAAGAATACGAACAAAGTTTAACCAAGCAACTAGAGAGAACGTCTCTGTATAACCAACACCATACATCTGTGTGTACCCCTATGCCACCAATCGAGCTTTCAGTCGTTCAATAAAACCATTAGCAAGATATTTTATGTACACTTAATAGACAACGAATAGTTTGTTTGCCTGGGGATAAAGTGGTGAGCTCCCATGTCGGGTTTTCATGAGGGTGCTTTTATGTCCTTATTCATAGTTAGTTTCCATCCAGGTGAAGATAATGTTTATATATGAGACTTCGGAACAGAAATAGTAAACATGGACAAGGCAAAAGAAAACAAAAAAGGAAAAACATGACGATATGAAAAAATGGCAGATAAGGGATGTTGGGTGCAAGAACAAATATCTTTTCGTTTAGCACTAGGCACATCTAGGTCGTCAATGGAAGGAGGTGGTGTGAGAGCTTGTAATTTAGAAACTACAAGAACATCAGCCAAGGATGGTTGAGGCCCCCAAGGACCAACTTGTCTCGTCTTAGATCACTAGGACACCTGTATAGAAGGAGGAGTAGAATAGGATACAACCAGATCAGAGGGAAGGCGCAGAGTCGAACACAACTTGATCGGGAAGGGAAGAAGGAGCAGACCCTGACTTATCTAGAGCGGGAAGAGTAGGAATCGATGTGAATCCCTCCCCCTGTCGACTAGACACTACATCAAGATTGTTAGACAATTAGATTGTGTGGTATTTAGGGTTTACGTTTTACTGTAGCTAACGATTAGGTTTTACTATTGTAATACTTCTCTATATAAATATATAAAAGGGGGAGAGAGGCTACGCAATTAGTAACTCTCTCAGTCCTTCTTCTTCTTCTTCTTCTTCTTCTTCTTCTTCTTCTTCTTCTTCTTCTTCTTCTTCTGCCCTTTTAACTAAGATCAATACTATCACCAAAAGGTGCAAAATAAGGAGTTGACTCAAAAAAGGTACCATCAGCACTAACATATGAACGCCGAGTGGTGTAGGTTTGTAACACCTATAACCATTTTATTACAAGAATAGCCCAGAAAAAATGCACTTAAGAGACTGCAAACAGCTTATCATGACTTCAGGACCTAACAGATGGCAAATCAACACACCTAAACACCAGAGGGGTAGATGTGAAAGGAGGGTCATGAGGATATAAAAGAGAAATTGGAGATTTCTTCCCAAGAAGATATTAAGGCATCTTGTTAACCAAGTAGTTTGCAGTCAAAACAGCATCAGCCCAATACTGTTTGGAAACATACCTTGCAAACATCAGAGTCCAAGCTATTCTAAAAGATGTTGATGTTTATGTTCGGCAACACATTTTGTTGAGATGTATTTAGGCAAGTAGTCTGATGAATAATACCACAATCCTCACAAAATTTTGCCGTATTGCCTAAGTATATTATGTAGCAATATCTGAATGCAAATTTTTTATTTCATTCCCAAACTAGATTTTGATTTCATTGTAAAATGTGTTGAATATATATATGGAAGCTCGTAACGATATTTTCATTGAAAATAACCATGTCATACAAGAGAAATCATCCACCATGATAACATAATATTGAGAATCAGATAGGCTCTATATTCGATAAGGACCCCATATATCATATTGAACTACAGCAAATGTACTGGACTGATGACTATCACAATTACTCGGAAAAGAACTACAATGATGCTTTCCAGGTGGACAAGGTTTACACTAACTTAAAACAGGACTCAAATGACTAATAACAGACCGCAACTTTTCAACAAATGGCTAACCAAGAGGGAAATGCCACTTAATAGGAGAAACCGAATTAGTGAGGACAGAAACAGGTCACCAACATCCAGATAATACAACCATTTCTTTCATGCCCTGAACCAATCTTCTTATGTGTCCTCAAATCCTGAAATACACAACCATGGCGAGTGGACCCGTAAGCTACAATATGAGAAGGTTCAATTGAAAATTCGCAGAGGTAATATCAGACATGTGTGCACTACCCTAGAGTCAAGAACCCAGGAAGATGAAGAAGGTCATGCAACACAAGATACATTACCTTGATTTGCTAATGTAGCAGTGGAAGGACCTGGAGTCGTAGCCTTCAAATGTCAGAGAAGTTGGCCAAGCTGAGAAGATAAATCTTCACTCACACCAAATATAGCAGCAGTAAACGATGTAGAGGCTCATGTGTCAATGGTAACCCGATTAGCATTAGCAGGCTTCACCATTTATCCCAGCAATACTCCTCAGTATGGCCTATAATACCACAATAAGTGCATTTCCATCCAAAACGGTTGGTACCACGACCATGGCCACCACGGCTACCTTGGACTCCATAACCACCACGGCCTCCATCACCAGAATACAATGCAGAAGACTCTTGTGAACTAATAGAAGAACTAGAACTAGTGCCCAAGGAAGCACGTTGAAGAAGAGAGAATGCTTAGTTGTTGAAGGAAGAGTTTCACCTGCAAGGAGTTGATCTTTGAACACTTGTATTCTGAATTAAGTGTGGAAAGAAACAAAGCCACACGAAAATCTTCACGTTGTTTCTTCAATTCTTCAAGTGAGTTACTTAGAGGTTGATGTAGATCAAGTTCATCCCATAAACCACGTAACAGCCCATAATGCTCCACTAAGGATTTTCCACCTTGTCGACTTCTAAGCAGCTGCTTATATATCTCATAAATTCGAGAAACATTACCAACCTGAGAATACAACTCCTCAAGAGCAACCCAAACACTCTGTGTTGTCTTCTTAAATTGAACGTTACGAGCCACTTGAGGCTCCATACTATTCCATAGCCACCCAAGAACAATAGCATCATCACGAACCCATTCACGATGCTTAGGAGAGTCTTCACTAGGAGGCTCGTCTGTTATATGCTAACTTTTCCTTTCCTACAAGAAAAAACCGTACAGCATTGCACCAACCAAGATAGTTACCTCCGCACAACCTCACGGAAGTAATCGACTTGCCCATATCATTTCCCATAGGGTAGATAGACTTATTCTCCGCTATCGAAGATTTCCCTTCATCCATAATAGAAAGAAGAGGGTAGAATAACACAATCAAGCTAGGAAAAAACAAAAACTAACTACAAGGAGTGATCAAACTTGAGTTTATAGTGAAGACTGAAGAGCACCTAAGAAGGTCTGCCAGCCCCAAAAAAAAGAAAAAAGATTCAAAACTAGTTAGTTTTTTGGTTATAGGTCCGGCAGATACAAAACAAAACCAAGTCTAGGATTCGATACAAAAACCACCAAATGATATTAAATCACCCAACTAATGTACCACACTTATGAAAACAGCAGAGAAAAAGAGGGCTGCAGCAATAACTAGGCAAGAATCATAAGAAAACAGTCCATGAACAAAAATCCAACTACCAAAGTACCACGTGAACCACCCCAAGATCTAACCACGCATACCAATCACCTTCATGCAGCCATCACACATTACATGACTAGACAAACGTTAGATATACATCTAGGGTATAGAAAACACACCTTACTACCAGTTTACTTCAAACCTATCTTTGGTTAAAAACCACTCACAAAGATAGGAGACAAAGATAATAAAATTGCTTTGATACCAAGTTAAAATCAATAATAGAAATTAAGATTAAATAAAAGGAAGAAGAAGAAGAAGAAGAAGAAGAAGAAGAAGAAGAAGAAGAAGAAGAAGAAAAAGAAGAAGAGAGAGTGCCAATCTAGTCTATCGTGCAGCTCTCACCCCATCTTTATTTATTATAATAAGCATAATACAATTAGTCCCATAAAAGGAAACCAAAAATAGAGTATCCAAAAGATAAAACTCTTTATACATAGAAACTTCAAAACATTATTACTAACTAAGAAATAGATACACCTAATTAATAAAAGAGATGACTAAAGTGGGCTCCACTGTCATAAGTCGACATAGGAGGTTGGCCCCACAATTGTCGACAGCATCTAACAAAAACATAGAATCATTGGTTGAAGGGCCAAATATTACAAATGATCCTCACAAGTGGATAATAGTTATGTCTAGTTGGAGTTTATATAAGCTTAAAGTCATATCTTTATCAAGAAGCAGCAACTTTGAGAAGTCCATATGATGATAGGAAAGCAAAACGGTAGAGGAATTCAAAGATTTGGTAGTGACTCATGTATTGGGATTACGAAAACATTTAGACATTAGATGGAAGCAGAAAAAATAAGAGAAAAATAAAATAAAATCTCATACCAGCAATAGTTGCAGAGCACCGGTTGACAGGACGGATACGAAAGATGGCTTGAGGTTGGTAAACTATGCGCAATACCTTCTCCACAGAAACTGCAATTGGTTTCACAAAGAAATACAACTTCTTCAATATTTTATTTTGAATCAATGAAGTTACACATTCCATCAAAGATAATCAACAAAGGAGAATAGTGGAAGCTGAAACACGAACATAAATTCTTGTTTATATATTAACCTTTGTTTTTCTCTAGATAAGATCCAAGCTGCACTACAAGCTCCTGATCTGATATGTAAAAAGAATATGGAAATTTTTCCTCCTGAACAGACGAAAATCATAGTTTATCCTTGATTAGAGAAGTAAATAAGCCACAACTTTGATGCATGCTCTCAATATCAACGATGATCCATATCATCAATAAATGAAAATTTTCAAGTATAAGCCATCTCGTATTAGATACAAGAGTCTAACCAAGGAAAACTACATGACATGATTATGACCCATATCAGTATTTAGGATATTGTCCTGAAAAATCATGAAGTAAGCCCCCTATCATGTATAGAAAGAGGCCCCTTATTAGAATTGGACCAACACATCTACATTGCAATACATCACAAAGTTTCACTCTCCCCTTCCAGAACTTAATGAATACTGTTCATCAATTCAACTAACTTTTTTTTCTTTTTGGGACATCAATTCAAGTATTCAACTAGTTGATAAGCAATGAACAATCAAATTACTAAAGAATTTCAAGTAATCTAATTCTCTGCAGAAAAAAAGAGAGAGAGAGATAGAGAGAGAATCAGAGAAGTGAACAAAAAGCAGATTAAATTTAAGAGGTTATAAATTTCAACCAACAATAGATTATTTGTGGATACTTATCAAACAAACAACCAAAAGGAAAAAAAAAAAAAAGGGTCCCATACGTTGTTGAGGAGCTTATTGACGATTTCTTGGAGTTGAAGGGGACCGGCGTTCTGTGGAAGATACATGGGAGCTCCCAGTGGAGTTCCTTCTGGGTCCGTTAAAAGACACATCACGCTGTTGTTGGTGTTCATGTCCTGCTGTTCTTCGACGTCCATAGCTGAATCCAAAGTAAATTAGATTGAAATGACAATATCGACAAGAAGGAGATGGAGAAAAGTAATCTAAAACTCTGCAAAAAAAAATTGTGTTTTGAAAATTCATCTAGGGTTCCCTGGAAGAGTGCAAGGACAAAAAGGGGACGTTTAGGGTTTTGGAACGTTTTACCGCGATTTTTTCAGGGAATTGGAAACTTTATAGACACTACAGTTTCGGATTTAGGCAGCCAGCCCGGCTTAAGTACTAACTACTAAGATCATCCACAATGGTGGTAAGCTAAAACGAATTTTAGCTTACCAAAATTTAACTATAACGGATTAATTGCACATTGGTGCAATGTAAAGAAAATTACAAACAATGAATTAAAAATGGAGATGAAGGCATATGGAAAATTTTAAAAAAAAAATTTAATGTCAGGCAGTGTTCCTTGGGCCCGCTTGGTTTTAAATCTAAAATAAACCAAATAATACCAGGTGGTGTCCCCTTGGACCGCCTTGTATAAAAGGGTAATTTTATGGAGTTTTGGAAAAAAAAAAGTCCCTGTAAAAAAATTCATTATGTTTTTAATCTTTTTTATAAATTTAGTCCTTAGTTTTGGACATAAAAGTCATAAAAGTATGGACTAAATTTATAAAAAATGATTAAAAACACAATGACTTTTTTTACAGGGACTTTTTTTACGTTTTCCATAATTTTTATTTATTTATTTTTTTAAACTCTTAAGAAAAATTTTGTTGTATAATTTAAAGTACGTGGTTTATGTCTACATAGTGCAGGTCCCACATGGTGATGATCCCACGGCCCTGCTTGGTTTTTCGGTAAATGATTGAATCTCGCAAACATTTGTGGTAGTAAACGTTTACTGCAGTAGATGTTACTACTGTAAACACCCACTGTTGCTTAGTATCTCACTATAATAAATCTCTTAGAAACATTCCTGATTGCTTGGTATCCATTATTGACAAAACTTGCACCGGAAAAGGTATTGTTGTAAAATTTCCAAAATAGCTTTGGGTGGGTTTCTTGCTTAACTCTTCTTTGGTTTAGTCCCACATTGCTTGGGACACATGAAATGTTGAAGCATATAAGTGACAACACTTATTAGAGGTTATCTTTTAAGTGTTGGGTCCTCATTGGAATTACAAAGATGGTGCAAAGCACCACCGCACACACGCGCGTGTGTGCGTGTGCGAAAGGGCAATTGGGCGCTTAGGGCGTATTGGGCGCTTTTGTGGCGCACTTTGCACTTTGCACGTGCGCATTGTCGCTAGGAGCTATTGGAGCCTTAATTTTTTTCATATATGAGATGGTGTCACTGTAGTATCGATACCCAGCCTAAGGAAAATCATCAGATGAGGTCAGTATCGATACTAACTTAGTCATAATCGATACCTATTGAAGGGGCGTGACTAGTAGTGATCAGATCACGCTAGTATCGATACCCACTCATATTGGTATCGATACTAAGGTGATATGAAGTCATCGTTATGAGCGAGTATCGATACCCATTCAGTGGGTATCGATACCACTCGCACGAGTTTAGAAAAATCACCATTTTTGTTCCGAAATGGTGCTTCTAAGGCTATAAATAGATGGTTCTTGGCCATTCTCTACACACTTCGAATTTTTTAAGAAAACCAAAGCAAAGTTAGAGTATTTTAGCATTATCAGATATCAAAAAGAGTGTTCTTGAAGTTGTGATCAAATCTTGCACATTCGAACTCAGAAATCCTACGGTTAGACTTCATTGTATCCTGAGAACAAATTTTGAATTACCTTGGTGCAATTATAGGGGTGAAGTATTGTTTGAAAGACAGCGATTACGTGCCTTGGAGTTCTTTAAGCCGTTCAAGTTTTCTTTACTGTTCCGTATTTTTCTAACAATTTTCAAACAATATTTTCATCAATGGAGGGAACAGTGTCGCAATCCATTCAAGTGATGAACCAGGACTTCACCAGGCTTGAAAGGTTTTGAAAGTCTAAATTCGCCCTATGGTTAATGAATTTAACCGTATGTCAATGTGACTATGGTTAAGGATCACACTATCACCTAATTAAAAAAATTACTGAGGTGATAAGAGTACAACAAAAATCTCTAACAAGAGTATTGACTTATTCGATTCTTAATATGCGGAATTAAGAACAAGAATCGAATATTTCAATCTCACAACAAGTAT
>MVGT01002066.1:3054-52860 GCA_002174775.1 Macleaya cordata
CCCCCCCATCTCTCTCTGTTTCAGCCGGCCAGCCCATCTCTCTCCCACACCCCTTTTTTTTTAATTGCTTTAAACATAACCCACCCTAAACAGGCGTGGGAGGCATGGGGAACAAAAAATGTTCTCCCCATGCTGCTGTGTAGGTCGAGCACGCATATGCAATGTGCGTGCCAAAACGCACACAGCATGTGCGTAGAGGCCAAATTTTTTTTTTTTAAGTGGAAATGGGTCCCACACTTTTGAAAAACGAAATTCACTTAAAAAAATGATTTTTTAAACAAAAACAAAAGATTTGGAAAAAATTGAGGTGGGCCAATCCGGTCGCGCCACGTGGCGACGCGCAGGTCAAAAAAGGAGAATCCGACGTTTCTTCGACTGAAATGGTTATGAGTTCCTCGTGATTTGGTTCTCTTCTCGTTCCGGCCCTGAGCCGAACCCTGGATGAGGAGTGAAGCCTGCTTGGTCACAATAAAGCAATTTTTGTTAAATTTTGCACGTAAATCGACGTGCGGCCAAAACGGGTATTTTCCAAGGTATGCAAAAATTTGGCGTCTACAATGACGGTGGTAGAGACAGTGGAGTAGGATGGTGGTGATCGTGGGAAGATGACGGTGATATTGGTGGAGGAGTTGGGGTAGTGGAGATAGTAATGATGATGGTAGTGACAGTGGAGGAGGTTTTTTTTTTGGGTGGGACGGTGGAAGGGTATGAAGAAAAAAAAATCTAACTTTTATTTTTTAGGTACTGGCAGTGGTGGCTGGCGGTGGAGTGGGAGTGAGGGTGGTGAAGATGATGGTGATGGTGGTAAAGGTGGGGTATATTTTTAAATTTTAGTAGGGTGTAAAAAAATAAAAGAGGAGAATCACCCCTTTAGTAAACTAAATCTACTCCCCCTTCTATCTTGTTTCTCTCTCTGATCTATCACCATCTCTCTCTCTTTCTAATCTCTCTCCTTTCGATCTCTCCCCTCTTTATCTTGATCTATGTCTCTCTTTTCTTCACTATCACGACGATAGTGGAGATAGTGGAGTGGGATGGTGTTGACGGTGGGAAGATAACGGTGATGGTGGAGGACGTGGGGTTGTGGAGATGAAAATGATAATGATAGTGATGGTGGAAAGTGTTTTTTTTTTGTGGGACGGTGGAAGGAGATGAAGAAAAATAATCAAACTTTTTTTTTTCAGGTACCGGCAGTGGTGGCGGGTAGTGGAGTAGGAATGAGGGTGGTAAAGATGATGGTGATGGTGGTAAAGGTGGGGTGTATTTTTAAATTTCATTGGGGTGTAAAAAAAGAGGAAATCGCCCATTTAGTAAACTAAATATCCACTCCCCCATCCATTTTAGCTATTTTGATCCACCCCCTAGCAATGCTAACCCCCCTACACTTTCTTCTCTCTTATCTCTCTCTGATCTCTCTTCTTTTTCCCCCTCTCTCTTTGATCTCTCTCCTCGCTCCTCTCTTTCTATTTATCTCTTTCACTCTTTTCTTCATTGTCATGGCGGTGGTGGAGATAGTAGAGTGGGATGGTGGTGACGGTGGAAAGATGACGGTGATGGTGGAGGAAGGGGGTGGTGGAGATGGTAATGATGATGGTAGTGATGGTGGAGGAGGTGTTTTTTTTGGGTGGGACGGAAGAATGGGATGAAGAAAATAAATTTAACTTTTTTTTCAGGTACCAGCAATGGTGGCTGTCGGTGGAGTGGGAGTGAGGGTGGTGAAGATGATGGTGATGGTGGTAGGGGTGGGGTATATTTTTAAATTTGGGTGGGGTGCAAAAAAAGAGGAAAATCACCCTTTTAGTAAACTAAATCCACTCCCCCCATCCATTTTATCCATATTGATCCACCTTAGCAATGCCACCCCCCTCCCACCCTCATTCCTCTCTCCCGTCTCCCTTTCTCTCTGATCTCTCACCGTCTCTCTCTGATCTCTCTCCTCGCTCCTCTCAATATCTCCTCATCTTTCTCTTTATCTCTTTCTTTGTTTCCTTCACTGTCATAGCGGTATGGAGATAGTGGAGTAGGATGGTGGTGACAGTGGAAAGATGATGGTGATGGTGGAGGTGTAATGATGATGGTAGTGATGGTGGAGGAGGAGTTTTTTTTTGCATGGGACGGTGGAAGGGGATGAAGAAAAAAAAACTTTTTTTTTTTAGGTACCGACAGTGGTAGCTAGCGGTGGAGTGGGAATGAGAGTGGTAAAGATGATGGTGATAGTGGTAGGGTGGGGAATATTTTAAAATTTTGGTGGGGTGTAAAAACAAAGTAGAGAATCACCCCTTTAGTAAACTAAATCTGCTCCCCCATTCATTTTAGCCATTTTGATCCACCCCCTAGCAATGCTACCACCCGCTAACCATTTCAAATCCTCTCTTAACATCACCCTTAAAAATAAGTACATTTTAGAACTTGTAACCCCATTATCTGGTGATTGGAAATCACCAAAAATCAACAGGGGTTATTCAATCATAACTTTAATGGACTTTCGTGGAATTTTTAAAGTGATGGACTTCGACGGATTTTAATACTCATTCAAAGTCTTGAACTAATAACACATAACTTTGCAAGACTCCCTCAAAGTCTTGAACCAATAACACCTGATTTTGCAAGAGTGGTTCAAAGTCTTGAACCAATAACACAAGATTTCACAAGTTCATGAAAATTAATGGAAGTTCATAAAAATAATAGTTGAATAACCCCCTAATGCTTGAGCTATTTATGTTATCGTTGCAAATTACTTCGTTGATTAGAAATCACAACGTACACTCAATGTAAAAATAACTATGTAACCAGATCCGTTTTCTTTGTGGGGATATTTATAAATGCGCATTGAAACTGAAGCTGAGGGAGGGCTATTTTGTGCACCTACTGTGCACGTTACCTTCATTTTTATTGGTTGAGGTGTTTAATGGTGTGAATCAAGCCATAAAATAAGTATATTAACACCGTACGTAAAACACTTACCAATGAAAGAGGAGTGAATGTGCACCCTCGGTTAATTGAGGGTGCACAAAATAGCACTCGAAGTTGAGGCCGATCCCCCTCACAAATTAACAGGACCCCACCCCCACAAATATTAATCTCCACCCCCACAAATATTAATCACCCTTACGGAAACACGTGTACCCCAAAATGTACGGTAATCCAGTGATCCACCGATACTTAAAAATAGAAAATAAGAGAGGGCCATCCTACTCCACTCATTTACATCCACCACCTCCCAATAGAAGGACATTTGGATCATCCTTCCTCCATCAATCCATCAGTTTCAGTTAACAAGCCGTACGTTTTCAACGTTGGCAACGTGTTTTACGTTGACGCCCTTAATTTGCAACATTATAATTCTTTTCTTAGTTTTCTTTCCTTCTTTCACTCCTTCAACCTCTCCTATATAATTTCCTCTCATTCAATTCTTCCTCAAACTCATCCCAAAAACAACGTAATCTCTCTCATAAATTCTCTTCTCATCTTAAAATCCATCTTTCATTCTCTTCTTAAAACCCACCTTTCTCTCACTAAAACTCACATAATCTTAAGGCATTATTTAGAAAGAAAAGGAGGAGTTTTTACCCTAATTAATTCTCTAATTATAAAACATAACCTAAGGCCTTAATTAGAATAAGGAGAAGGATAGGTTTCATCTATCCTTCTCATCATTGGAAATGGCAAGGAGAGTTAGTCCTTGGATTGAAGTTGCACCAGCTCTCCTTATTTCTCCTCAAAAGCCTTCTACTTCATCAAAACTCGAGACGATCTTCGAAGAAGTAACCGACGGTCACGAAGATGTTACACGACGAAGAAAGCTTTTCGTTCTTCTTTTCTTCTCTTCTTTTCTTTTGTTCATTGAGATGTGGTTTTGTGGTATGATTTCCATGATGAAGAATCGTCAAATTCTTAGTTGGGTTCGAAGAATGGAGATAGAACCCAAACGTTCCAAGGTAGACAAGTCAGGGAAGAATTTCAAAACTATGATCAGTGTTCATGAGGGAATTAAGTTAATGTAGAAGGATTAACATTAATTGTAAACAAAATTTTTTTCTTTTGAACATCAATCTAATCGTGAATTTGAATCTCATATTTTGGTTTTTTCATGCATGTTTAGTACTCTTACGATGAAAAAATTGAAATAGGTAGCAAAAAGAAAATCCAACCATGTGTGCTAGCGGTTCAATTTCTGTTAGCATCCTACGTGAAAAGAAAAAAAATGAAAATCTTATAGTCCGCCTAGTAATGATACTTCTATATGTTGGAAATTAATCTAAACTTATCCTGGATGAGGTTAAATGTCTTGCTACTTACTTTATGGAGTTTAAATGCCTGCTCTATGTTAATAGATTAGCAAACAGGTGTGCTGATCAACTAGCTAGGTTAGTTAGGAAGTCTGGTCGTACTACTTATTGGGGGATATCCCTCCGTCTCCGATCCTTAAGTATGACTCGCTTGATCTGTCTGTTATGAACTCTGGTGTTAATTAATGGGTCCGGTTATATAACCCCCTCTTATATAACCCCCGCTTGTGGGGTCTACATGTAATGCTTAACCCCTCAAATTAGTCTTTAAAAATTTTACAAATCTTAAACTTTTATTTTAACTATTGATTTAAAATAGGCAGATTTGAGGTTAGAAGTTTTAAAACAAGTTGATTTTAGATAACTATATTCTCCTTATTATGTAGATCATTCTCTCCAAAAATCAACCCCTGGATGCATTCCATATGGGCCCCACAAGGAAGGTTTTTTTAAGGGGCTATATAACCTAACCCTTAATTAATATATATTTTTATTAAAAAAAAAACAAAAATTGGAAATGGCATGTCACATAGGGACGTCGCAATCTATCGACGTGGTCGTTTAACTTTAATACCAATTATAGTAAATCCTTTAAGTAGAACTTGCCCTTGAAAATATGTAGTAGCTAGTACAGTGCAGTTGTTGTGAAAAACTTAGATTCGGGTTCAATTTTTGTTAGCATCAAGTTACTAATCTCATAAAAAAAAATAGGCTCACTGTTGGGGGTATGCCCTAAAAACACAATATATTTGACATCTATGGTTTCTTGATTAATATCTTTATCTTGTATAAACATGCATGGTGAGATTTTATCTACAATGATTTATTCGTATACAAGTATTGTATATGTGGAGAGATATAATTCATTGGTGAATATTTATGTTCGTGGTCTAGACAATTTCAAACTGTTGGGAAGACTATAATATACTAAGTCAATTGCGTTAGTAATGTGGTGTATCTCCATCACAGAAGTGGAGACTTCTAGACTTGTATATTGATGTATTCAGAATACATTGAACTGGATCGTCAGAATACTTTATATATTGATGTCAGCATATTTAAAGTATTCGGTTCACTACTTTAGGTAAAGGTTCTTAATCCTGAGAATAAGTATATACCCTGTAAGTAGGTTGCAGTCATTTTGTTTTACAAACAGTGAGGTCAATCGACAAAAACGTGATCCAATATTCTGAGCAAGATAGATGGCTGTGATTTCTTAAATAGGATTATATTATTCAATATGGAATCCACTTCTTAGATATTCACTTAATTCAATGCAAATAAGTATTATTCTAAACTGGCTAGTGGTCTTCTAAAATATTTAGAAGATTATTAGAATAATATTGTCAGTAATGCATTTGATGGCTAAGGATCAATATATAATGACTCTGATGGTGCTGACTTGTAAATGTTACAAAACTAATGGGTTTTTACGAATATTGTGGAGACACCATTTACAATTTAAGTAGTGGGAAGGTTTTTAATTAAATACCATTTATGCTGGAGGTTTCAGTCACAAGTCCTTGGTGGACCACTTGTGATTATTATTTTTGGTTTCTAATTTTATAAGAGTTTTATAAAGAATTAAAAAATTAAAATAATTAGCCAGTATTAAGTGGGACCTAGTTAAGACCTAATTAGAAATAGTTTTAGGGGTAGGATAGGCCTCCCTTATATTATATATAAGGGAGGGACGATTTCACTAAGCCCACCGTTGGTAGAATTTGTTGCATCATTTCCTCTCTCTATTCTTCATTCTAATTATTTATTAACAAAGAGAAAAACCCTAACCTCCATTAACATATTGCTAGTCAGGGTTTAATTTCAAGATCGAAGGAGAAGAAGAAAGGGTGATCCGTTCCGGTAGATTGGAGCGCGACAAAGAAAGCTTTGGAATAGTACTATCATCCATCACTTTCACGCTTTAAAGGTAACTATTCTATCATTCTTTTAAGATCCCTAACAACAGCTAAGAGATCGTTGTGATTGGAGAAGGGTTTTTAAATTAAAATTTTTTTCCACTGCTAGTTTTATTTAAAACTCTGATCCCCAACACTCACCTGTTAAAAAAGAAAAAAAAAATTATATACTCCACAACTAATTCCATACTTAATTGTTTTTTTATTTTTTAACACTAGCTAATGACAATCAGTAGAAATCTTTTAGTTACCACTTGATGGGACTGTAGGCCCAAAATTAAAGATTTACCTTTTATTATAGTTATTTTTAGTGGTGAAAAATAAAAAGTATTTTGTGTAGAACTCTAGTAGTGGAGAAAAAAAATCACCTCTTAGCCAAATGTGAGATTATAACACAATTACACGTTTCTGAATTTGAAATCTTTGAAAAAGAATGCACGTATTGAATATTTTAATCACAAGGGGTCATAAAATTCTAAAAAATCTGAACATTTTATTTTAGCGTCACTATCGTACATTTATAATACACATACAACCAACACAACAATCAAACTACGCGGCACGTGTTTGATCATCTACTTTACACATTGCCATGTTTGGATCGCAAGGGTGGAATCACATTTTTGGGAATCACATTCATGGAATGTTATTCCTGGAAATCACTTTCCCTTATTTTATGTTTGGCCCAGTGTTTGGTTTACGCAAGAATAGGAATCCAAAAAAGTCTAATTTTTTCCTTATCACCCTTCCAAATATATACTATTAAAAACAAGTATAGAAACAAAAAATCAATTCATATTTTTCATAGCTTATATATACTCGTTGATTTATTTACCCTTTTAATCATGGGGTTAGTGAAATATCACCTATTCCTAGGTTTATGTCTTACACAATAAAAACTAATCAAGGTGTACATGGAAAGGGGATCAATATCTACCAATTTAAAATTTAATTCACAATAAATTCATAATAAGTAGAAATTGAAGCAAACAAGTATTGACTTATTTGATTCTTGAATGCGGAATTAAGAGAGAATCAAATATTTCAATCTTGTACAAAAATCATTCACACGTAAACATTGAACACAAATGATTTTTGTTGACGGGGAAAAACCTAACAGAAAAAACCCCGGGACCTAGTCCAAAAATTAGCACTAAAAGTTATGAGAAATCTTACAACCGTTCACATCGACAACACGAATCCCTCATGCAAACTCGACTGGTCTTTCACCACGACCCGAATCCATGAATCGCCTCTTCAATGATATGCGCGTCTCCAACTCGGAATCCACCAAGCCCCGCACTTGTTAGCTTGAATCCACAAGCCTCTTGTACGCCTCCGACTCGGAATCCACCAAGCATTGTACTTGTATGCATGAATCTACGAGCCTGCACCTCGTCGGAAATCCACCGGAACTCCACCGGTGACTGTAATGGGGTTTGAAGATTTAGTGTTCTTCAATACTTTGTTGCTCTCATGCTAGAATGATATGCAAGATCTAGCTAAAATGAAAAATCCTATAAGAGTATAACAAAATCAACTCTCATGAAGGAGTGAGCACTCTCTCTCTCAAGAACTTGGAAGCCCTAGATTTGGAGAAGATGACTACAAAGGAGTTCTAGGGTGTTTCTCTCTCTAAAACCTCTAACTCTCTCACTCTCCTTAGATGCATCACCTAAAATGGTTTGCTTCTCCTCTATATAAAGAGAAGGAGCAAAACCTAAGGTCATTTGGGTCAAAAGACCAAAAGGGTATAAAACTCCAGGCCAAAAATCGCGCAGGAAAAAGGCCCTGTTTTGCGAACTGGCCTTGGTATCGATACCACTCTCAGTGGGTATCGATACCGCCCTGATACACAACATCAGGGTGTCCTAGTATCGATACTGCTTGAGGTTGGTATCGATACTGGCAGTGTAGTATCGATACCTAAAGGTGAGTATCGATACCAGCCTAGCCTGTAATAGCCTGACTTACAGGCTAGGTCAGTATCGATACCACCTTCAGAGGGTATCGATACAACGCTGCCCATAAGCTAGAAAAGCCTCTGAAATGTGTCTAAATGGGTTCTAAATTCATCCTAGCTTATGTGGCTTAGTCCTAATGTATTCTTACCACCTATGAATGATAAACAAGGTCACTTACCAACTTGTGGTGAGTTCCGGTGATGAGTTGAGTCTAATGGTGTGCTTTCTCTTCGATCTTCGATGAAGTGTGAGTTTACACGAAGGATACAATCTAACTCTAACTCAAGCAAGGACTTACATTTGAGTTCATTGTCTCATCATGAACATTAACAAACCCAAAGGGACCTTTCAATCTCCCCCTTTGTCAATTTCATAACAACACCCCATACATAAGAAAATTTCCAAAAAGTATTACAACACGAATTCTCTTACAATGGACTCAATAAAATGCAAAACCTCTCCAATAAGAGATAAACAACAAACACAGGGAAACTTCTACAAAATCACATAAGAGTCATCAAGGCATCATAAATTAAGCAATAAACACCAACCTTGAGTTTCTTGAAACTCCCCCTATCTTATACAACTCCCCCATAATTACTTCTCCCCCTTTTTGTAATGAAATAGACAAAGGCCGGAGGGGGTAGAGGAGAGGAGCATAAGACGGGAGGATCACCATGCCACAAGTTATGAGATATGTAGTAATAAGCAAAACTTGAAGCAAGGGAAGATAACATGCATCAAAAGACATTTCAAATTCATTCATTCGAAAGAGAACAAGTCTACAAGCGATAGAAATGAGTGAAGCGAAATAAACGAGCATAGTTATTTAATATTCATAATAGGATGAAAACGAACTGAGATACTACAAAAATAAATCACGTAGTGTACTAGTCTAATCATTCTCCTCACCACTGTCATTACCAGCTTCTTCTCTGTAGTCCAAGGACGAACCAAACCCGATACGACTAAAGGAAATTGATCGGGAGAAGAAACATGTGGTTCAACGCAATTCCTCAGAGGAGGGAACAGAATGAGGTCAGTCACCCGCTCAATTTTGCACAGCTATAAGGATCCTCAGAGTGACTAAAATAACCTTACCCAAACCCGATGATATGAAAGTAAAATTAAGGGAGTCAACATCATGCATCATGCATCATGCATCATGCATCATGCATCATGCATAGAACAGTTGTCAAATCCTAGGGTAGGCAATCCCTATTCCTTCTAAAAAGTCGAGGCTATGAAAACAATCAAGAGAATCTCGAATGTTGGTAAAACCCGTGCGTTAAAAATGAACCATACACTCTATTAAAAAGTGAAAGCTTGAAGTAGGATTTGTTGAACCTTTTCAAAACACGTATCGGAGTGAATTTTCTCTCCGGACACAAGCTGAGAGTTTTTCACAAAATCTATCATATAAACCACATTTTCAATCAAAACTCCCCCTAAATCGAATCATCCAAAATATTTTCAATAGAAGACAACAAGATTCGATAGAAACACACTCACAAAAATGCTCTACACATGAACATAAGTGTCAAGATTTAATCCCAACCACATGAGAAATAATCACTGTGAGCCATACGATAAATCAAGACCATCAAGATGAGAAAATTTACACAAGTCCATGAAAGCATCATAAGCAACTGGTTTTTAAGAAGATATTCAAACATAAATAATGAAAACACAAGTTGAATTGATCACAAAATCCATCGAACAAAGGAACGAGTGTGTGTGCAAATGATGATGTCACAAATGTGAAAAGATCCTTGAAAGTTGATAAACATTAAGATTCTACTCTCTCTCTCTCTCTCTCTTCACTATTCTAAACCACACTGGTATGGAGGACGAATCACAGTGCACGTTACAAGTAGTTCAAGGCCAACATGTTAAGGCATTTCCATTAAGGTGTATTTTAGAATACAAATAGCCCAAGAGCAAGTATCATGACTCATCAAATCTGCCCGAGAGTTCATTATTGATTTGTTATTGATTTGCTCTCAAGGCACTGAGACTTGTCATGTGATCACACTATGAACTATCATGCCACCAAGCTCAAAATGTTTTACGAGAGCTTACTCTTTAGGTGGCTCCACAACGCTCAAATTCTTTTATGAGAGCTAACTCTTTAGGTGGTACACCGAGTTCAAAGCCTTTTACGAGAACTCACTCTTGAGGTGTATAACAACAAAATATATTATCAATAAAGCATAAGTGCTATGATAGTTCATCCAAACTAGTTTGGTTCGAAATAGTTCGAAAGAAGTAACGAACATACAAACTAGGATCAACCCACACATACTCAATCAAACACAAGATACAAATATAAGTTCAGAAAAGTTTGAGTGAAATGTGTAAAGCAAAGAACTTGAGATCTCAAGGTCTATTATCTAAAGATATTCAAAAAATTAAAAAACTCATGATCTCAAGAGCAAGTGATCAAAAACCTTATCTAAGATATTCAAGATGCATAAGGAAAGGATCACAGCGAAGACACACAGGTTAAAACCAAATCAAAGCACAAATGATATGTGTGCAAAGCAAAGATACTACAGGAGAAACACATGCAAAAATACCACGAATTTTCAAAAACATGAAGTATCACAAAATTCCTCCTAGAATGTAAGAAAATTGATGCAATGCAATGTAGTGCAAACTAGAAGAAACACACTCTACTACCCATTACGAGAGAAAGACAGGTAACAACAGGGGTAGGAGAGTGAAAAAGGGTGATCTCAAGACATGGAGACTACACCAAATGTCCTTCTGAGAATATCGAAAGTCAAGTAATTTAGGGACTAGGAGAGGATATCAACAACTAGCTTATCATTCGGCACGTACTCATAATGAATCACCTTCTCTTTAGCTAAGTCACGGAAAGAGGTGAAACCTAATATCTATATGCTCAGTTCTAGAGTGTTGAACATGGATTAAGGTGATATCAAAAGTACAAGTGTTATCACAACAAATAATTATAGTGGCATGCTCAAAACCTTAATCAATAAGTATGTATAATATCCAAAATAATTGAGTGAAACACAAACCTGCCACGATATCCTCTGCCTCGGTTGTGGATAATGATTGAGAGTCTTGCATCTTGGTCTTTCTGTCATCTACATTTTTGGCCCAACCCACATCAGAGTGGGCATAAATCTCGAAGTTGATGTCCTTGGTGTACCATAGTCCATACCCAAGAGATCCCTTGCATTGGAGTCTTATTTTGTCAATTCTGAACAAAACCAATTCATAAGAGCCAATAAAAGATAAGAGACAACACTCCCTAAAAAATAGAGACTTTAAACTCTAGGATATGTCTTTTAACTTGTTTCCTACACATTTCCATAAGGCACATCAAGGTACCATAGAAAATATGAATATAGATACTCAATAAGCTTACACTCCTCCTTGATGAGTGGCACAGAATCTCTCCCCCTATGTGATATATCTCCCATCACATAGTACTCCCCTTGAAAGGTCAAGAACACACAATTCTCCCCTTTTTGTCACTCATAGACAAAGGAAAAACGTACAAGGAGAAACAGAGGATGATAGTGCAAGAAAACACACATACAAACCAACTAACCATCAGGATGCATATCTAACTAGCTTTCGTATTTGCGCAAATGACAACAAGTAGGTAGTTAGATAGTCGATAAATACATAAGGTGGAAGGTAAGCACATGACAAGTCACACACTATAATAATTATCCAATCTGGCTATGGAGAATCAAAGCTATAATGAGATAATAGAAGTATAGTGTGTGAGACTATCCTAGTTTCGAAAACCTATGGATAAAATGCATATTGTTGAATAAAACAACTATTAACCTAATGCACCATAATGAGTAAGCATGCATAAAAATATACAATGAATCAATTCATGCACACACTCTCAACCAGATCATCAACAATATTGAATCTTAAAATTAGTCTGGTTTAACATGCATCAACACTCGACCCAGAGACATACGAATGTAACGAATGGAAGAGTGAGAGTGCAAACCTACAGAAAGTATTCTGCTTGATGTGGTTGACCATCAGTAGTCACCACTTGTGCAGTACCCTGTTTCTCATTAAATAATAAACTTTTATACAATTCATTCAATATTAGTAATAAAACAAGATAACAAGCATAGAAAAATACACACATGTTGCAAAAACAGATTTGCCAAAAAGATTAAATATGATGTAAGGTATGATACTTGGTAAATATAAAAATATCTTCACATGCAATGGAACTTTCTCTATAAGTACATACTTTTTAGGCTAGAATGCGTATAACTACAAAAAGCAAACTAGTAGAGCACCCACTCAATTTTCCTAACAAAATATACAATCAACGCAAAGGGAAGAGTGAAAGTGCTAAACAGGGTTCATGATGAAGCATAAAGGTAGGACATAACACAATGAATACACAAAGTGGCATGCACACAGTAAGCATTATGCACAGGATTCATCCAAGAATAACAAAAACTTAAACCTGTCGAGGACTATTCTTTCTCAACTATGGACAATTAGGGGTGCAACTTGGGCGGGTCTAACCCGAGCCCGATGGGCTAAACCCGACCTTGGGTTGGGCTTGGGCAGAAGGTGTTAGGTTTCGGGCTCGGGCTTGGGCCTAAAAACATAAACCCGATTTTAATTTGGGTTGGGCTTGGGTTGATGTCTCGGGTTAACCGAGAAACCCGAGCCCTACACCTTACATGCAATACATATGGTATTTATTAATTAATTTCTTTAAAAAAGAAACCTTTAAGACTTTTATGCAAGTTTTAAGTAGAGAATTTATTGTTTCTGGCGAAGAGATGGACTCTTTGACTATTCTTCTGTCTCTTCACTTTTCTTTTCTGTTTTTAATTTTTGGTGGGAGTCCAGCTCTTCACTATCTGTTTATCTTTCAGGTTAGGGTTTTTAATATTCCCTTTTTGATCTCCATGATTTCATATAGTTCTAGGGCTTTTCCTCTTCTTTCGAATCATTTCTATTAGTGGCATAGGTTTTGTGAAGTCTTTATTGATGTTTTCACTATGGATTCGATGTTCTACCGAACACCATTTAATCTACTTGTTGGTTAACTGGTTGTCTATGATCGATAAGGATGAAGAATTCTACCAATCAAAAGTGAATAAAAGCTAATCGTAGGTTTTGACTATCCCTATTCTTTTTATTAAATCTGATTTGATCGTTGGTTGTTTGTTTGTTCTTTTATTCTCTGGTTTTTATTGAAGGTTTTTTCGTCTGGTCCTCTACGTAACTTCAAAGAAACCCAAAACACCAGCGAATCCATGCTAAATTAATGACTCCAGGCCGAACCCGATGAACCCGAGTTTTCTTTGGGCTCAGGCTTGGGCCTGACATTTTAGACCTTAGGTTAGGTTGGGTTCGGGTTCGGGCCCACTGTCTTGAACATTGGTTTGGGTTCGGGCTAACCGCTAACCCGACCCAACCCGCCCGAGTTGCACCCCTATGGACAATGATTGAGAGACAGCTCTTTGCTCTACTTATCATCCACATACTCAGTATAACTTGTATCAAAGATGACATAATCATTGAGGTTCTTTGTCCTGTTCAAAACTTTGATTCTTCTTAAAAATTCTCTGCACCATCACAAGAATTCATCAAAAGAATCGGGTTTCTCTCGGAGGGAAACTACCTATGTGAACCGAGAGAAACCAATGACCATAATCAAAATAAACCATTTTAACTTATATGGCCAAGTAACCAAAAGCCAAACACCTTGAGAGGGATTCAAAGATATTGGTTAGCTCAAAATTAATTGAGACGGCAAGCAAATTATACAGTATTTACAGCTTGTTACCTCATTCAATTCCGATGGTTACATCCCCACTAATGTCATTGGGGATGTGGAGCCTTGCCCCCCTTGAGTTGACGGGTGTTCAATGTTGTCAACTCGTTTCTTCACCCACACCAACTTCTCTATCTTCTTTGGGATTTCAACCTTTGGCTTGGGTATGGTGGCTTACTTCATCTTGGTCTTCTTGCCTTGTCTCTTGACATACGGTCTCTTATCATATATTTTTCTACTGCTGTTGGGATTTGCAAGTCTCCCAATCTCTCCAATCAAAGCCCTTGCTTTACCTTGAAGTTTCTTAAACTTCTTAAGCAAGTCATTTTCTCTTTACGAACAGTGGAGATCTTCCAAGTAGAAATTGCAAGTATTTTGCAAGTAACCTTGATATCCACAATATGAGCATGTGTGGATACTTTGAGGCAATTTCCTAGTACCTCTTGGCTTGGCTTGTGGCTTGGCAACCGTCTTTGGAGCTTGTTGCGTGCCAACTTGCTTTGTAGCTTGTTTGTCGGTTTGCTTAACAACTCTCTTTTGTGGAGCAGGAGGAGTCTTAGATTTCACAAAGGTCGTTGACATTGATGTGCTAGCAACCTTACTTGGATCAAACCCGAGTCCTTTTTTATCACTGTAATTCTTCGATCCTTTCAACATTGACAAAAGATTGTTCGACCCGTGATTGAACTTTATGAGCATCTCTTTAGACTTTTTCAGTTCTTCCTTCACTCTCTTCATCTCATTAAGGAGAGATGTGACTCTCTCATTTGCCACCATAAGTTCATTCTTGATAAACTTGATTTCTTTTTCTTTCCCTTCAAGAATCTCATTGCCTTCCACCTCTTTCTTGGAGGCTTCTTCAACTTGAAGAATTAGATCATTCTTCTTAGTCTTAAGACTTGAAATCTTCAGTTTGAGCTCATTGTTATCCTTTGACACGCTTTTACTGTTTTCCAAAATTCTTGAAAATAGCTCTTCCTCGTGGAGATCATCTTCACTCTCGTCTTCCTCACTAGAGGTTTGAACATTTTCCTCATCCTCTACTTGCTCATGTGAGGAGGCATGTGAAATAGTGAAGGTAACATAGTTTCTTATCGTTGCTTCTTCACTATCATGAGAAGAGTCGGATTCCGATGATGAATCATCAAAGTTAACATTCATTGCTTTCTTGCCCTTTGATTAACTGAAACTCTTCTTATTAGGGCAAATGTTTGCCACGTGTCCGAATCTATGACACTTATAGCATTGCACCTCATCACTCTTCTTCTTCTCAAACCTTTCTTCATCATGTTTGGACTTGGAGAAGCAAGAGTTCTTCTTGTTGAATTTTTGAGATCCTCCTTTCTTCTTTTTCATGTGTTTCATGAATTTCCTTGTGAGGATAGCAATTTCCTCATCACTTGAGTCATCGAAGGATTTGTCATTCGACTTACTAGCTTTCTTGACAGCCTTGAAAGCTATATTCTCAGACTTGTTTGAAGAGCGGAAGTTTGACTCGAATGTCCGGATATTTCCTGCAAGTTTCTCAGGTAGAAGAGCATCAATATCTTTACTCTCCTCAATAGCCGTAACCTTGGTTTCAAATCTCTTGGGGAGAGATCTCAAGACCTTACGGACTATCTTGGAGTTAGAAATAGTCTCTCTTAAGGCAAATATGTTGTTTACAATCTCACTAAGTTTGCCATAGAACTCGTTGAAGGTTTCATTCGGCTTCATTCGAAGATTTTTGAATTGAGTTGTCAACATTTGCAACTTTGACGGTCCGAGTACCTTCATGTGTGACCTCTAATTTGGTCCATGCCTCTTTTGCTACAAGGCAATTGGATATGCTTCTAAAATTATCGGTCGTAACCGCATTAAAGATGGCATTCAGACCTTGATTGTTATATGTGGCCTTAGAAATATCATCCGAGGTCCATTCATCCCTCAGTTTGGGTCTAGTCACAGCAACGCCATCAATTCTAACGGTCGTGGTTGGAGGGGACCAACCATCTTCTACAGTCATCCAAACTCTTTCATCTATAGAGCTTAGGAAGGCTCTCATGCGTGCTTTCCAGTATGCATAATTGCTTCCATTGAACAATAGAGGTCTGTTTACGGAACTTCCTTCCATATTTCACTACAAGGATCTCACCGGGGTTCAAAGCCCTAAATGGTAAACTATATGCTCTGATACCAATTGAAATATCACATATTCCTAGGTTTATGTCTTACACAATAAACACTAATCTAGGTATATATGGAAAGGAGATCAATATCTACCAATTTAAAATTTAATTCACAATGAATTCATAATAAGTAGAAATTGAAGCAAACAAGTAGTGACTTATTCAATTCTCGAATGCGGAATTAAGAAAGAATCAAATATTTCAATTTTGTACAAAAATCATTCACACGTAAACATTCAACACAAATGATTTTTTATGACGGGGAAAAACCTAACAGAAAAAACCCCGGGGCCTAGTCCAGAAATTATCACTAAGAGTTATGAGAAATCTTACAACCGTTCACATCGACAACACAAATCCCTCATGCAAACTCGATCGGTCTTTCATCACGACCTGAATCCACGAATCGCCTCTTCAATGATATGTGCGTCTCCAACTCGAAATCCACCAATCCCCGCACTGGTTAGCTTGAATCCACAAGCCTCTTGTATGCCTCCAACTCGGAATCCACCAAGCCTCGTACTTGTATGCTCGAATCTATGAGCCTGCACCTCGCCGGAACTCCATCGACGTACTCACTGGAACTCCACCGGTAACTGTAATGGTGTTTAAAGTTTTGGTGTTCTTCAACACTTTGTGGCTCTCATGCTAGAATGATATGAAAGATCTAGCTAAAATGAAAATCCCTATAAGAGTAGAACAAAATCAACTCTAATGGAAGAGTGAGCACTCTCTTTCTCAAGAACTTAGACGCCCTAGATTTGGAGAAGATGACTACTAAGGAGTTCTAGGGTGTTTCTCTCTCTAAAACCTCTAACTCTCTCACTCTCCTTAGATGCATCACCTAAAATGGTTTGCTTCTCTTCTATATAAAGAGAATGAGCAAAACCTAAGGTCATTTGGGTCAAAAGACCAAAAGGGTATAAAACCCCAGGCCAAAAATCGCGCAGAAAAAAGGCCATATTTTGCGAACTGGCCTTGGTATCAATACCACTCTCAGTGGGTATCGATACCGCCCTGATACACAACATCAGGGAGTTCTAGTATCGATACTGCTTAAGGTTGGTATCGATACTGGCAGTGTAGTATCGATACCTAAAGGTGAGTATCGATACCAGCCTAGCCTATAAGAGCCTGACTTATAGGCTAGGTCAGTATCGATTCCACCTTCAGAGGGTATCGATACCACGCTGCCCATAAGATAGAAAAGCCTCTAAAATGTGTCTAAATGGGTTCTAAATTCATCCTAGCTTATGTGGCTAAGTCTTAATGTATTCTAACCACCTATGGATGATAAACAAGGTCACTTACCAACTTGTGGTGAGTTTCGGTGGTGAGTTGAGTCCGATGGTGTGCTTTCTCTTCCATCTTCGATGAAGTGTGAGTTTGCACGAAGGATACAACTTGACTCTAACTCAAGCAAGGACTTACATTTGAGTTCATTGTCTCATCATGAACATTGACAAACCCAAAGGGACCTTTCAGTTAGATTGAAACTCGTACTCATTGGATGTCTCAAATTAAAGTCTGTCAATCTGATTCTCTTATTTTACTTATTTTTCTCTCCACTACAAAGAAGTCACGAAAAAAAAAGAAAGAAAAAAAAAGTTGAGGTGTCTAAACGTATTATGTGGTTGTATTTGTAAATAGTACAATATGTAAGGGTAAGATTATCTTAAAAAAATATCATGGTTGATTCCAAGGGAATGGGAATAGTAATCCCACCTCCCCCATGGGATTGTTATTCACCCTAAATTGGGGAATCTCACATTCCCAAAAATGTGATTCCGGCTTGATTTTGCGAACCAAACACATGCTCAGAATCACACTCCTGAGAATGTGATTCCATTCTTGCGATCCAAACATACTTTTCAATTTTTTGGTCCTAGACCTGGCAAAATAACTTGTGATCCACCAACTCTACTCTAACCGGACCCGCCAAATACTATCCTAACTCGACCCCATTAGCTAAACAAGTCAGGATTAGGGTTGAGCATTTCTCACATGTTACCCCTTCAACCATGTTAGAGTTAGGGTCAACTCTAACTCGTTTCCTTGTTTATATAGAAAAGTATCAAACTAGTCAAGATTTTCCATAAACTACTAAGGATTAAAGCTTGATAATCTTGACCCACTAATCCACCTAGGATTGCCCCTAATCCAATTTGTTGTCAGGTGTATATGGTACAATATTCTCCTAGTTGTTGCTTTCAATAATGAAACTGCGCAAATAGTTTTTATCACGAGTCACGACACAAGCATTGAGTATATGAATCAAAAATAAGTCGTGATGTTTACTTTGTGGGGATTTGATTAGAGTCAGGGTCCTCATACATCACTTTTGTATATTAAGGCAAGTCTAGTGGGATATGAAAAAATGGATCCCTTAATCTCTTAGGGGAGAGTTGTAATACCCCATATTTTTATTATAGTATGTTCTATGATTTATATTTATTTAGTATGGGTGTATATAACTTAAGTTGGGTGTATTTAGTATTTTGGTGATTAGAGGCTGATTTAGCTAGACTAGGTAAATCTAATCTGAGGAAATTTATTAGTAATAGTTTCCCCTTATTCCTACAATCAAACACTTAGAAATCTAATTTATTTAGAAATCCAACTATGTTAGGAAACCTATTTGTAGTGGGTTAATTTTAGTTTCTAATTTTGGTTTACCATTTTCGTACTAGCTTTTTAGGAGGTGTTTGAGAAGGTCCTAAAGTCTTATTTTAGATTTTTTTTATGCTTAAAAAGGGTCCTTAAGTTATGGGATAACTTGGGTAGCAAAATTTCATGTTTTTAGTAGGTTTAGGACTTTTTATTAAGAGTTATGTAAACACGATGCTTCTACTACAAAAATTAGAGTTGTTTTTGAATATTAATTGGAACATGAGGGTTGAGAGAGAAGAAGAAAATAAAAAACTAAGGAGAAGAAACCCTAGACTGTAAAGTTGAAGAAGATGGAAGATCTGAGTATAGATAAGTTTCTTAACCCTAAGTCTTTTTGTAGTCCCTATCAATCATAATAGTAGGTGTATATTTGTTATTTGAGTAGTTTTTTCATGTTGATTGATTTATTTTACAGTTGATCCATACTTAGTAATTATCATGGGATGATATTAGATGCTTTAAGTTAAATTGGGACAAGTTATGATCACTTTCTTAGATATTTTAAGTTCTGGAAAATCTGACCAGTTATGATTTAATCGACTTTTTCTCTATTATTATTTATTTATATTTATATGTTCATAACATCTTAGGTTACTTGGAGTTCAAATATTGTGATTTTTGAGTATTGTTTACTATTTTTGAAGTAATTTCAAAATTCATATTGATGCTGCTGTATTTTTACTAACAGTACAGTTAGTTAGTGTTTTTGTACATTTTTTGAGACTTTCGGTTTGTTTCTGGTTTTAGGGTTAAAACATAAACACTTTAGATCTATGTCTCTAGTTTCATCAGAAATTGAAAGCACTAAGTTTGGATTTATAAACTATAAGATACATCTATTTTTATATCACTGATACTAATTTTTGCAGAATGCACATGCTTTGGTTTTCTTACTTTTTCACTAGATTTCTTATTATGGATTTTTATCACTAAAATTCTTGCGAGCATAGACTTTTATATTGTTTAAACGCGCCTGAGTAGACTTGGCAATGAGCTAAGGTTAGGGTTATTAGGGTTAGGGTTGGTGGGTTTTCGAGCTAAGAAGCCTTAACACTAACCCTAGCTCGTTTATTAAACGGGTCAATTTCTCCAACCCTAGTCCTAACCCTAGTAACCCTAACTCTAATAACCCTAATTATATTAATCTTTTATATTGTTTTGATTTTTATTAATTGTGCTTTAATTAAGATGGAGAAGAAATAGGTTTTAATTAAGAGAGAACAAATGAAATTAAAATGGAGCTTTAATGAAGACTTAAATAAAGTTTTATATAGAGAAAGAATGAGTAGAATCAAAATGATTTTATCAAAATCTTAATTAATACTTGCTTAGGTGGGTTGGCGGGTTGGCTCGCGGGTTATACAAACCAACCCTATTTTTTAGCAGGTTGAAAAACTCCAACTCTACCTCAACCAGTTTAATTGGCAGGTTGAGTTAGGGCCAAGTTATTAGGGAAGAGTTAGGACCGGGTTGGCGGGTTAGGGTTGATATTGTTAGGTCTAAATGGAAGGAAAAATAAGTAAAGAACGGGTTTTCNATTAATTCCCAAAATGGATGTTTTTATGTTGGATGATATTCTAATCTTGTTTATACAATCTGTGGGATTTTGCTTATTGAGTTATTGGCGTGTCTTACTCTGCAAATAGAAATTTAGCATGTAATGTATGTGTGATGAACCTTGTAGTTTCGGATGATAAGACTTTTACGAGAATAGTCTGAATTATTAATCATGCCTCGTAGATGTACCAATTAATAAAGAATTTATATAATTAATTGTGAACAACTTGAGATTATGTTGTAGATCTCAACAATAGGTGGTTGGCTCGACCTTCTAACATTTTGATTACGCGATTACCGAGGAATCGCATATAAGATTTATAAAGGTGTACTTTGACTGAGGCTGGTAACCTGCTATATGGAGGAGAAAGGTCGATGTTAACATAAGTTCACCTAGTGCACGATTGGGTTAATTGTGGACCACGGAAGGTGGAGAAGATAGATGGAAAAGATAGATAGAGGGATAGATTGAGTGAACTTGAAAGCTCGAGATCCCACTTAATTAACTGGAGACAATAACCTATATCAGATGCTAGATGTAGGGATGATTATTATATTTGTTGGGAGAATGTGTAAGTTGGTTGAACTCACATGAAAGTTGAAATGTGATTTAGACACCTTGTGAGTATTCTTTAGAACTACGTTATGCTTGATCCCTGTTTGAGTACACGTGTAGGCAGCTGCGGTGGTGTTCAACATAAAAATGTTTGATGTTGTTGATGTTGAGGTTGTTGTTATTGTCGATGATGTTGATGAATTGACATTTGTGTTTTCTTAATTGTATAAGTTAGTATGTTGTTGTTTAAAATTTTATGAGTTGCATTTTGTTTTAACTTTTGTATAAGCTTATATTTTGAACTTAATTTTAGATTGAAAGTTCTAGGTTTGGTCTTAAGGAATCGAGTTATGAGTTTGGATTCAGATTTATACAGTAATTTGAATTTGGGGCACTACAAGAGTTAAGGATTCCATCACCCCTAGTGGATAAACCCTTAAAAAGGATTAAAAAAGAGAGGAAAAAAAGAGAGAGATAATACCCTGTGAGCAAAGAGAGAGAAAAGTTATTATCATTTTTAAGGAAAGAAATAGGAAAAGGAAGAGAGAGAAATAAATTTTCTTATTTGTAGGAATTAAAAAGAAATTTTCGCTCAAAGGATGAGGGGTGCACTCAACTGATAGCGTCATCTGATCCCTTCTCCACTAAGGATCCTTATTCTAGTGGAGAAGAGTCCATGTTTAGGAATTAAGAGATCCCACCTTGGGATCAAAACTGCTCGATCAAGGGGGTTAACATATCCCCACTAGAGTTTCCCTTAGCTTGTGAGGCTTACACAGAAATGATCTAAATTCTATTTTTGTGTGAGCATGTTCTTCTTACTGTGTAGATCATCTTGTCCAGATCAGTCCATTCTAAAATGTGCAACTCCATCATCTGGTAATCGGAAATTATCGGACACAGAATCATTTTTGTATTGATTGCAGTCAATGGATGATAGGGTTACAAGTTACACCAGGATCTATTTTTTGTTTGAATGATCTAAATGATGAAAAGATCATAGTCATTCAAAATCAACCCTTCCATCATCCCAAACGGGCTAACAAGTGAATGTACAGAAGTATTTTATACGAATAAGACTGTATGCAGATCCTGATTCCTGCCTCATCTGATTATTCTTTTACCTTTTTTTATCAAGATTATTCTTTTTATTATTTTTAATTTTTTGGTTGATGGACGTAGCTCACCTAATCCCGTGTATAATCCATCGTCAACTAACAATTTTGACAAATAAATTTCTAGTTTGTGCACTGACAATTTAACAATGTGAAACTCAAAACCTTGAAGTACAAAATCAGCTCAAATTAGTCGAGAACAAACAGAGAGAGGGCAACATATTAACACTCAGATATTTCCAACCACGTTCGACATGTTTTACGTTAAGTAAGCAGAGAGGGAGTAAGAGCGTTGGAGCGGCAGATTAAAAAATGTCCCTAGTTCTAAAATACCTTCGGAGTAGGAGTGTTAGAGGAGGAATATTGAAGCGTGATTTGGAGTGGGAGCACAAGGTTCCGGAGTGAAAGCTTTACCCCCTATACTAAAGTTCCAATTACTAAGGTTTTACCCAATGTTTTAAAAACTGGACCGGAGATCGACCCAGCCAAGGCACTGGGTTGGGTCAAACCGGTTCAACCAGTGGGTCAACCAGATTAACCCAACTATATAGGCCTACATTTTACACAATGCACATAGTACATATACTATTTGCAAGTTCTACGTATTACATACATTTTTATCATAGTATAATTAATAAAGTAGTAAACCTGTCAACTTTTATTCCAAGCTTTATCACTTTTTCTTCTACTAGTTATCTGAGTGGTCTCCACATCTATTGTTGAATTAGGTAACGGTTGGAAACCAGATGATGTCATTTGAAATCCAATTTGTAATCTACTGATCCTATTCTTGAACTTGGTGATAGTGTGATACTAATTTGCAAATTAAAGAAGAAAAAAGGAATTTAATCAAATGATTCAAAATCAATGATATAATCATTTAAAATAAAGAGAAATGAAACCTAGTTTTGTGCAAGAATTGACGTTGAACAACTTAAACTGTTGAAACTTGATTGATCCTTTGATCAGTTGAAGTTTGAAGAGAAAAAAAAAACCCCAATTGCTTTCCAGCTTTAAGAAAAAAAAAGTTTAGAAAGTCAAATTTGAACCGGTCTAAAACCCAGCTGGGTCACTTGGGTCATTGGTTGAACCGGCTGGGTCAACCGGGTTACACAAAATACACCAGTTTTTGAAAAAAACTATGGGTCGGTATTAACCCAACCCAGATTTTTTACTGGTTCACCGGTTGAACCGGCCGGTCCGGTCCTGTTTTTAAAACACTGGTTTTACCTACCTTCTTAAATCAATTTTCGAAAAAAAAAAAAAAACCTACCTTCTTAAACCTTCTAAATGTCCCACTTGTACCCATCTTATTTTTACACCCCGTATGAAAATGATCTAAGGGCTGATTTTTTATGACATTATAAAAATAAAAAAGTCATTCTATTACTCATTTCTAAAGGCCTATGTGATAACTGAATAAAACAAGGGGCAACAACGGTCCAGTCCCATATGACAAGTTTTATGATGGTTCAGTACCAGCAATAAAAAAAATATGACAGTTTAGTCCAAAAAAAGAAGAAACCGCACATGTGCATTTTATTGGACGAAAATGCCCCTGCAGTAAATACACAAGCACCAACTAACTTTTCATTTTATTTTTAAAACAAAAAATAACATAACTTATAAAATACAAATCATTTTTTCATAAAAATTATATTTTTTGAAATCATTCATTGAGATCTTCGAAATGAGACTAGTCAACAATATTTTTTTCTTTTTAAAAAAATTATATTACGAAATATGCAAATTTTTGCATATATGAACTGTGATTTTTATTGAGTTCAAATTGTGAATTGCAAAATTGAATTTCTTATTGCAAATTCAAATTTGCATATACGAACTAATATTTTTATTGAGTTAAAATTATATTTCTTATTGAAAATTCAAATTTGCATATCTTTTAAAAAAAATTTATTAATGTCTGGTCTAGTTTTGAAGAACTCGGCGAACGCTTTTTCCAGAAATATAAATTTTATCAAAATCTAATTTATGGTTTAAATGTTATAGCATTTTAAAGTTTTAAAACAAAAAATAATAAACTTTCTCTCTCCGCCAAGTGTCCACCTTTATAAATTGAGAAAGAAGGGTAATAAAAGCAAAAGATGCACAAGAGTTTCAAAAAAAGACTAAAACATTATTATTTGATAAAGAAAAGGACTAAACGGTAATAAAAAGCCAATAGAAGGATTAAAAAAAAAAGTAGCTGAGATCAAACAATCAATATACCTCACAAGCGGATTTTTGGTCGATCTCTCGTGAAGCAGAAGTGCTATTGAGACCGGCCTCTAATTCTGTATATTTATACAGATTGAGGTGGCACCCTTAATCCACCACTCATTGTGTGAAACAGTTAGTTGTAGGGACCACACAAATTACAATAAATAGTGGATTGAGAGTGCCACCTCAATCTGTAAAAATATACAGATTTAGAAGCCGGTCACAAAAGCATTTTCGCTCGTGAAGTAATTCAGAATGAATCAAATCTCCATTCCTAAAGGATAATTCAGAATGAACCAAATATCCATTCCTAGCCTACTAGGTAATTGAATGAAATAATTCAGAATTGAACCTAAAATCAATCAGTTACGAACTTATCGCTCTACCACAAAATTACTAAGGAGCAACAGGAAATTTGATCACATAAATTATTCAATAGAATATTATTCAATTCGGGTTCTAAACCCATGACTACTAAGAACCCCAAGCTTCCTTATTCTCCCAAACTTCTTTGTTATTGCTCCGGCCCTTAGGGCAAGTGCCATGGAAAACCCTTGTTTGGGGTAGAGGTTTAAAGGTTTGGGAGAGGGCAAGTGCCATAGAAAATTAGGGGCGCACGGCACAATCTGTGCCGTGACATGCATTTATTTCTCCCATCTATATATCTCGGGCTTATCCGGTCTTTGCTTTGTCTTTGAACAACGGCTATATGGAATTAGGCAATTAGGCAGAGATTATGCCGTACCGCACAGATTGTGCCTCACGGCACAATCTTTGCCTCCTCCCTCAAACCCCTTACTCCCTCCCCAAATCTAGGACCGGAGGGAGGGGTTTGGATGTTTAGGGTGCCCATGGTACTTGCCCTAACCTCAAAAAATGTTTTTTTTTTTGCTTGTTTAAGGTGTCCATAACACTTGCTCTTACCACATTTCATAGGGAACCTCAAAGTGGTTTTATTTCATTACATACCAACCCTCGGGTATTTAAGCTGTTTACTTGGATCACCAAAAGGATAGAGACCAGTCCTCGTGGCTTCACTCTTTTGGCCCCCACTGGAATTAAGTATGGATTTCGATCCCATAAAATTATAGGCAGTAAGTTCCCCCTAACTGATGACTCCTTTTGGATTCAATCAAGGTTTAATTTGTACAGTCCATATCAAGCCATTTCAAAGGTTCAAAAGGACCAACAATCTTGAGTCAGTTGTATGATCTGAAACAGAATCTGCAGCATGAAGGTCATATGTGCCTCGAACTGATATGCCCATAATTTCACTTGCACTCATTAAATAAGAAGCTTTATGATCCATCCTCACAAAAAGTGTATCAACAGAACATAAATCTTTCCAAAACTCAACTTACAGAGCTTTCATAACGGTGAAGCCCAATCATAATTTATAACATATATACATACACACACGTATACAACTTCAGTTTAACAATGTGACCTGTAAAACTATGTGGATGCCGAGAGCATCGCGGGTTCTGGAAAACCTGTTTTGCCTATAAAACTTTGACAGGGAGCTCTTTCATCAGCAAGATCCACGTCAGAAGGCCAAAACAATTGGAAAAATGATTTGCAGTTGATCATGAACTCCAAGATGCTCTAATTGGGTTTTGCCATTTTTATCAACACCTGAAACAATTCCAATCACAAATAAATGCGGATTGTAAACAGTGTTAAACTTGATTGTTAGAACTCTAAGGTACATCGAATTTGAACTTGGAAAATGGGCCAGCTATTCAAAATATATTAATTATAGAGTATAAAAGTTACAAATCCCAGAACTCGTTTAAATAAAGAAACATGGAACAGTTTACATCCATCAAATAAATTGTTATTCAGAAACTAACTGCCAAAATTCTTTTAATAATTTACATATCTAATTGAATGGTAAAATATTTCAAGTAATTGAAAGGTACTCTTAACCAGAATCCATCTTCAGTCTTGTGAGAACCTCTCACTACAAAAGCTATAAGGGAAAAAAAACATGGTGGGCATGGATTCGTAGATCATAATCAATATCAGATGGAAAAAACACCATTTGAAATGAAACTAGTTTCCCTGTTAGAAGGTTGTAACTTCCAAGTGGTGAGGGCCACATATAACCAAAACCAAATTAGATCAAATGCTAATCAATGGACTACGAATTCGTTGTAAGCAAATCTCGGAACATGTCCTTGTCCATAATATCTCGCTTATTCCTCACCTAACAATAAAGTTCTCAGCATGATGGCACTCATAGGCATGTATCATGTATGTGATCATGAGTTTCAGTCCTACAGGGTTTTCTATCAATAGAAGTATTGGTGTTGTAATATTTTGGGCCAGACTACGGCAGAATAAGGAAACATGCTCCAGGAGATGTGGTTCTTCTAGGTAAAAGAATGGAAGGCCAGAACAGTATACCCAACCCAAATAGTTAGGGTAAGGCTTATGAATCTATAATGATCATGGCGGTTTATGACACAAATATGGATTGGGGTATTGACAATAATAATATTTTTAATAAAGTATAAAAATTAATTCTTAAATAAATATTTTTTGATAAGCTTAAATAAATTTCAAGCCCCTGGTTAGGAATATATATAACTAACTGAATGCAATTTGTGAACCATCATATTTGTCATGAATACTTTGCATAAATAAATTTCGAGCCCTAGCTTGTAGTTCTCACCGAAGTTGTGGATACTTTGCATAACATGTATATTATTCCCACGAATATACATGCAAGTAGTTGAAGGAATAGAGATGGTCAAATTCAAGACCCCTCTGTTTACTGAAACATCATATTTGTCATTGTGTATCATTGAGTTTTAGAATCTTCGTGTATTGTTTATCATTGCTGATTGTTATATATTATAAACATAATGTATTTGAAAAACATATCAATTATGTAAAAGTCAATCTAGCTTACTCTAAGTCTGTTCTCTCTAAATTAGGCTTTGATTTCTTTTGTTGTGTTCCAGCTGTAGGTTTATCGGGTGGTCTATGGGTTGGTTGGTCAAACACAACCTCTGTTAGTGTTGTTTCTCAGTCGTCAAACCTTATCTCCCTTAGAATCCCCTCCACACCTTCCTCTCCTGAATGGTTTCTTCTTTGCTTGTATGGGCATCCAAAAAAAAGTCAACGCCACATTCTTTGGGAGGATCTAAAATCTTTTGCTGCCTCTACTACTTCTCCCTGGTGTTGTGTTGGTGATTTCAACGCTGTAGCTTTTCCAGAGGATAAATCAGGGGGCTTCAGTTTTGATTATCATGCAGCTGCTGAGTTTAATCAGATGCTTGATGACTGTCGTTTAGTTGATCTGGGCTACCATGGGCCAGCATATACTTGGACAAACAAGCGAAAACGGCGATTCAATATTAGGGAGAGATTAGATAGAGCCTACGGGACTCTATCTTGGCGCTCATTTTTCAATACTGCTTCAGTGCATCATCTGCCGCGTATAAACTCTGATCACTGTCCCATTCTTCTCAACACATCTCCAGCTCCTCGTCGAATTAGTAATATCAAGAGATTCGAGGCTTTTTGGTTCCAGCATACTGAATTCATGAATATCATTAGAGAATTTTGGGTTATCTCTGGAGATCATTCTTCTTTTGCGTCGAAATGTGAATCTCTTCTGACTCAACTCAAAAATTGGAGCCGCGCCACCTTTGGTCACATTGATAAGGAACTAAAGAAGTTAATGGAAGAATTGCTCCAAGTTCAAGGCCTCCCGCCCACTGATGAGAATTTACAACGTATTAATGAGCTTTCTGATAAATTCAATGAGTACACAAATCATGCGGCAACTTATTGGGAACAACGTGCTAAATCTCATTGGATTCGTGATCATGATCGGAACACCAAATACTTCCACACAAGGGCTACCAATAGAAGGCGCAAGAACCATATATCATCCATTAAACGAGCTGATGGTACCTGGACCACATCCTTTGAGGAAATTTCAAGCTGCTTAATTAATCACTTTCAGTACTTGTTCACAGCCAGCCCTACCGCTCCTATCATGCCAGCTTTTCGAATTTGCCATCATCCTCTAACTACTGAGCAAAATCTCACCATCAGTGTGATTCCAACTGGGGAGGAGATTACGGCTGCAATCCACTCAATTGGAGCCCTAAAGGCCCCTGGCCCGGATGGCTTCCCAGCAATCTTCTACCAAAAATGTTGGGCGGTGATTGGCCCGGAGATTATTGAATTAATTCAGAATATCTTTCGGACAAAAGCTTTCCCTGATCAATTGAATAGAACTTTCATTGCTTTAATCCCAAAAGTTGCTAGCCCTTCGACTCCCTCTGATTTTCGTCCTATCTCTTTATGTAATGTTACATACAAGATAGTTTCAAAAATCATCACTAACAGATTGCGTGGTTTCCTCGTATCCCTGATTTCTCCTTTGCAGAATGCTTTTGTTCCTGGCAGACAAATCTCCGACAACCTGGTGATCGCGCATGAAATTTTTCACTCCATGAAGCAGTTCAGTAAAAAAAAGAGTGCGTTTGCTTTAAAAATTGACATGTCGAAGGCATATGACAGAGTTGATTGGCAGTTCCTTCGCAATGTTCTCCAAGGGTTCGGAATCCGTGACGACTCTCTTGAACTCATATCTCAATGTGTGTCATCAGCTTCTTTCTCAATCATGGTCAATGGAAATGCCCAAGGACAATTCAATTCCAGTCGCGGATTAAGACAAGGGTGCCCTCTCTCCCCGTATTTATTCATCATGATCTCTGAAGCACTGTCTCGAATTATCTATCTTTATGAGCGAGATGACTTATACAAGGGTATCCGAATAAATTCTTCTGCCCCATCGATCTCACATCTAATGTTTGCAGATGATTTATTTATTTTTGGCTATGCCACAAAGGAAGCGATCAATACTGTTAAGGAGATTTTGGACATTTACTCTCGATGGTCAGGGCAACTGATCAATTATGATAAATCGTCCATCAACTTTAGTCCCAAGCTGGCAGATGATGATTGTGAAGATTTAGCGAATATATTAGGAGTTCAACGTATGCAATCAAATGATAAATATTTGGGACACTACATTTTAATGCCAAAGTCTAGAATCTCCTCTTTTGCAGGTCTAATTTCAAAAATTGCAACAAGGCTTACCGGTTGGAAAAGGGACTCACTTTCTCATGCTGGTCGTCTCCAATTAATCAAATCGACATTGGCGTCTATCACAGTTTATTTCATGTCAGCCTATCTGCTTCCCAAAGGCGTCTTGGAGAAAATTCTCTCTATTCAACGAAACTTTTGGTGGAACAATTCTGAGGATCATCAGAGCTTAATGTTCACGGCGTGGTCCAATCTGTGCAAGCCAAAAATGGAAGGAGGTCTAGGTATTCGGATCCCAGAAAGAGTTAATACGTCGCTGATCATGAACCTTACCTGGAGATTTCTAACTCAACCACACTCCATCTGGTGTCAACTTCTTTCAGCTAAATATTTAAAGGCTAACTCTTTCTGGCTTGAGAAGAAACACTGGAATCCATCTCCGATCTGGAGCAGTATCTGTGCTGTAAAGAAACACATGCAGGAAGCAACTTGCTGGAGTGTGGGAGATGGGCATCACATTAAAATCTGGACCGACCCATGGGTGCCTTCGATTCATGGTTTCCGAGTCATGGGTTTAGATCATGCTAAGGAATTAGTTAATCGAGTTGCTGATCTTATCTTCCATGATTCACGATGTTGGAACGAGGCCCTGATTTTCCACTGTTTTCCTACCCATGAGGCAAAAGCAATTCTTTCAATTCGCCTTTCTGCTGAAAGAGATGAAGACCAACTGTTATGGCTGAAGACACCCTCCGGGAATTTTACTGCTAAATCCGCTTACAATCTTCTATCCCAAAGAGAACCCTCTTCTTCTACAAACTCAACGGATGGAGAGTCTTTCAACTGGAAGGGTTACTGGCAACTCAAAGGTATTTCCCCTAGAGTCCACTTGTTTCTCTGGCGAATCCTAACAAAATCTCTTGCTTTAAAGAGCTCAATTGCCCGCTTTAACAGTTCGGTGGACCCTAGTTGCCCCATGTGCCATTTGAGTCTTGAAACTTACGACCATCTGTTCCTTAAATGTGATATTGCTCGGCAAATATGGTTCGGATCTGATATTGGGCTGGTCATTGACAGAAACGACCCTCTTACAAATTTGCGCAGGATATTTAATCAGTGGATCTCATCTCCTAATACTCTTGAAATTGCTAAAAGGGGTTGTGCTCTATTATGGACACTATGGAAATCCAGAAATCGTGTGGTTTTTGACAATGCACAGATTGACATCACACAGATCATACGGGAGGCTCACAGAATTTATCATGAACATCAAGCTCCACCGATCTTTCATGGCTTGAATAATACTCTGATTGAGGCTACGGTATCCATCTCCAACCAAAACTTATCTTGGGAAAAGCCACCGCCGGGTACAATTAAAATTAATGTTGACGGAGCTACTGGCAATAACTCGATTGCTGCTGGGATTATCGCCAGAAATGAGGAAGGAATGGTTCTTGCATGTCGAACTTTCTTTGATGGCTGCTGGACTGGGAAAGATGCTCCAATTGAGGCTGAAGCCAATGCTTTTCTCAAGGGTTTAGAACTTGCAGCTCATTATCCCAATACACCATCAATAATTGAAGGAGACTCTAAGATGATTGTAACCTACATCACTGATGATAGATTACTTTTCCCATGGCGCATTAGAAGCATCATATTGGACTCTCGACAACTTCTCCGTTCCAACCCTCTCTCCTCTGTAAGATTTGTGCCTAGAACTAAAAATAAGGCTGCTCACTGCCTTGCGAGACAGGCTATCAATTGTAAGACATCCAATTATTGGATTTTATCCTCTCCTTGTTGTATTTCAGAAGTGTTGGCTTCTGATGACTTGATTTCTGTTATATGAATTCAATTTGCCTTCAAAAAAAAAAAAAGTCAATAACATCATGAACAATTTCACAAAAATATTACATTATTTAAATATTGCATAGATGCATGAAGCTGTGTTAAATAATTGTAGACTACCCTGGCCTAGCCAACTTTTGTAAACATAATTCATGATTAAAAATACTACAAGGCATGTCGCATGCTGCATGAATGAGATAAAAAGGATGCAAAATGCTAATCTTGGAGTTGAATATTACATAAATGCTGACACTTATGTAGAGATTGAATTTAACTAATTGAGAAATAGGGGCACTTGTAAAGCACATTACGAAATAAAAGGTGGGCAAAATTTTCTTGGATACTACACAAATGCCATCAATTACATATAGAATGTAATTAATTAACCAAGAAATATTAAGGACCATTCTGGAAGAAAGAAAATCGGAGAATATATAAATGGTCAAAGGATACATTCTGCTATGTTACTGGTAAAGATAATAGGAAATTCGTAGGTTAAGAATATTTAGGTTCAGAGACACAACTCTTAAGTGATTATGAGAGAAACACCAAATCTCGATATGTAGTTCTTGATGCTTTTTTACATTGCAATTTATAGTTTGCTTACATGTCACATGATTGCATATGTATGGTTCTCTGGCTATACTACAGCTTCATATCCACCTACTTATGACCAAATGTTTTGCTCTCCTTAGTACCGAACAGTCTAGGTACAAGCTTTATTGCTTTAAACAGCATATCATAAGCTTATAAAAGCACTAAACACGGTTTAGACTAATGAATATCAGTACCTAGCAATAAATATCGGTGTCGAGCAATAACAATGCAACATGTATCGTCATTTGGGTTGGGTTACTGAGACTACACTAAGAGCATCTCCAATGCAATGTGGATGTGGTAAAATAAGACTGCCACATAGGAAAAATACACATTTTTCAAAAAAAACTCCTCAAATATTAATGTGAAGGCACACTTTTAAACTGAGTTGGCAGTGGAATGGAATACTATTGGTGGAATGGATGTGAAAAACGAGGACATTGTGAAGTTGAATGTCTAGAATTTGAAAGAATTAGACATTCAACTTCACAATGTCCTCGTTTTTCACACTAGTGTCTTTCCATTCCACCAATAACATTCCATTTCATTGCCAACTCAACTTAAAATTGTATGTTCACATTAGCATTTGAAGAGTTTTTTATAGAAAGATGTGTATTTTTCCTGTGTGGCAGTCTTATTTTACCACATCCACATTGCATTGGAGATGCTCTAATGATACTCATGGGTCAGATACAGTTTGAACCTTGGACTAGAAATATACCTGAGAACCTCTGTTTTCAGTTAAACTACTTGATGCAGGCGCATCTTATAATAAGTCACGTGCTTCTCACGTGTTAGTTTTTTTTAGTTCTTTTATTTAGTAGTATAAATAAGAGTTGCGCCCCATCTTTTAGGGTTGGTTATTATTTTTTAAGCTTTGCTAGTTTATTGATAGATTTCTATCTTTTGGGGACTTTTTTTGAATGAATGAAGAGTTCTTGGGAGTTTGTTTACGCTTCCACAAATATATTACACTAATTTTGGTATCAGAGCAGGTTTGCTCCGGGTTTTCAGGTTTTTGATGGTGATATTTGAAGAGATAGATGGGGAACGAAGTAATCGAAACCCTAATCATAGGGCAGAGGAGGCTGCTGCCATGACTTCTACAACTTATCGAGTTCTACTGCAGGGTAAAAACCCTAGAAACGACATTAGGGACAAGCAAACCCTAGATACTGTGACGAACTACAGTGAGGGCATATTGCGTGGAGAACAGGAAAACAGACGAACTGGTTTTTTAGATGAGAGTTTAGAAGAGAAAGAGATCAAATATGTTTTGCTGAACCATGATCGACCAGTAGATGAAAAGGCTTGGCTTCGAAACAGCATCTTCCGGACTAAGTGCGTTTCTAATGGAAAGATGTGTTCTGTCATCATCGATGGAGGTTTGAGTGACAATTTAGTGGCTCCAGAGATGGTAGATAAGTTAGGGCTTCCAGTCGAACCCTTGACTGAATCGATGAGAATCCAATGGTTAACAAAAGGTGGGTCGATTCGACCGGAGAAAAAAAGCTTAGTTCCGTTTACTATCTGAAAATATTCCGATGAAGTGTGGTGCACGGTGGTGCCAATGGATGTCTGCCACCTACTTTTAGGAAGACCATGGCAGTACGATTATGACAGTTGGCATGATGGGAGGAATAACAAATATCTTTTCAAGCACAAAGGTGAGAAAATCAAAGCTTGTACCTCAACGAATTAAATTTTTTTCTCCTCCCTTACTCAAATCTGCTATGCTTGTTACACATGAGGCGTTCCTAACAGAAAGCGAAGACCATGGGATTTTTTTTGCGTTAGTAAATAATTTTTGTGCAGATCCTACGACCATACCCCAAGAGGTTAAGCTATTATTGAATAAATATTCTGAAATTTGTGTAGAACCGAAGGAAGGAAAGCTCCCTCCACCGCGTGACATTCAACATGCCATTGATTTAGTGCCAGGAGCCCCATTACCCAATTTGGCACATTATAGAATGCCCCCGGCTGAACATGCTGAACTTCAGAGGCAGGTCACTGAGTTATGTAACAAGGGATTCTTACGAGAGAGCATGTCCCCTTGTGCTGTCCCGGCGTTGCTCACCCCGAAAAAGGATGGTAGTTGGCGTATGTGTGTTGATAGCAGGGCCATTAACAAAATCACTGTAAAATACAGGTTTCCAGTTCCCCGTTCTACCTCCAACCACTTTGGTCCGCCGAATCGATATTATGTTAAGTAGTGGAAACGTCCTTTAGAAGAAGGTGCTTGGATCTCGGGCTCTATGTTGCAACACCTTGATCCTGATTTCTATCGAGTGTATCAAGCCTACCTTTCAAGACCCAGTTCTGTTTCAAATTGGGTGGGGGATGCAGGCGCATCTTATAATAAGTCACGTGCTTCTCACGTGTTAGTTTTTTTTAGTTCTTTTATTTAGTAGTATAAATAAGGGCTGCGCCCCATCTTTTAGGGTTGGTTTATTATGGGAATTTTGGCCAAAAACCCCTACTTGAAAAACGTTTTAGGATTTAGCCCAACAAACGTTTTCTTTTAGTCTAAGGCCCAAGGATAACTGACTGAAACCCTCTCGGAGAGGGTTTTACTGAAACCCTCTTCCTATAAATTACACACTGAAACCCTCTGACTGAAACCCTCTTGGGCCTTAGACTAAAAGAAAACGTTTGTTGCGCTAAATCCTAAAACGTTTTCCAAGTAGGGGTTTTTGGCCAAAATCCCCTATTATCTATTATTTTTTTAAGCTTTGCTAGTTTATTGATAGATTTCTATCTTTTGCAGACTTTTTTTAAATGAATGAAGAGTTCTTGAGAGTTTGTTTATGCTTCCGCAAATATATTACACTAGTACTAATATGATCTAACATCTGGAATGCAGTCACTGATCCACCAGTATCTATAACCCCTTCCCCTTCCCTGTGAGAAGATTAAAGAATAGAGAACTCATAGTTTACCCAAAATTTTGCAGACGCAACAATCACCCTTTCAACTGGCATTGCTTTTCCTGTTCCAAGATAAGTAAGTTGTATCGCCGTAAGGCCTGCAAAAAGGACAAAAGAAAACACACACACACATTAGCTCTTTCGCTCACCTCTCGCATAACTACAACATCAATAATAACACAAATAATGCAAAATGAGAGACTATTATATTCTTCCAAAATATTGACATATGCCAAGCTGGCTTACTCTTTCTGAAAAAGGTATATCCTTGTTAGCTAGGTTGTGCAGATTCTTCCCAACCAGTGTCGTGTCCCGTGTACACACGTGTGGGCACAGATTCAGACACGGATTCTTTTGGACACGCCCAGGAATAGTAAAACATAAAAAAGGTATATCCTTGTTATCAAAAGATTCTTTTGTTGCATGATGGTGCATCAAAACTTGATGCAGAGCATAGAATGAATTATGAAAAATGCATTTGGTGTATGCTAAGGCCCCGTTTGGTAAACTTTCTAGTAGAATAGTTTCTAGAATCAGAACTAGTTTCTGCAATAAACAATTTTCTTATACTTGTTAAAGTTAGAAATTTTAACAAACAAAATTTTGAGAAAATAAATTGATTTCTATTTCATTCATGACCAGGAAGATTTCAACTTTTTCTTTTATCATCAAAGCCCTAAATTCTACCAAAACCACAAATTTATACCAAAAAACCTAATTCAAGCTTCTACAGAGACATCTAATTACCATAAAATCCCCAAATTAATACCAAAAACTTAATCCGACCTAGCCATTTCGTAAATCCGAGATCTGCAACAAAGTCCCCTTGAAGCTCTATCTAAATCATATCTGTTCAGTTTTCTCATTGAGAATCCTAAATCTTGAGGATATGATCTTTCTGCCTTAACGATTGAATATATACCAAGTGGAAGAATCCAGACGTTACAAGAAGACATATGTATCATAAAAGTTCTGACACGAGCGGATGATGGAGCTCGATGGATCTTGTAGGAAGCCATTAATGGAGCTCGGAGAGCTCTGAACTTTAGAGATGAGAGAAGAAAAATCAAAGCAAAGACAAAGAAATTAATGAAGAGAGAAAGAAAAGAGAATAAGAAGAGAGAAGAGAGAAGAAAGAAGAGAGTACTTGTTCATGGATGATGGAGATTAGTAGCAGGAGAGACTGTTTAGGGTTTTGTCTTGGAACCCGATAATTAGAAACATGAAAGTCATCCCGATAGTCTCGATAAAAATTGTTTATTGATTATATAAACAGGTATTTTCTATTTATATTTTTAAACAGAAAGTCATTTATGATTATGAGATAATTAATTCTAGAAATTTTACCAAACAGTCAAATAAAATGTTATAATTGATTATGAGGCTCAGAATTGATCATGATCCTCATAATCGATTAAAAAAATTGTTACCAAACGGGCTCTAAATTATGAAATTCTGATTCAACATGCTATAGATATATAAATATATTCAAATATCTCCGGTGTCCCTGAATCTGAATTTTTCAAATATGCCGAGTCCGACACACTACCTATGCCTGAATCGGACACTCGTACCCGAATCTGTGCAACCTTGCTTGTTAGATAGCTCACCAACAATTTGAATGCAAAAAACAATAGTTACATCCTAGAAAATAGGAAACCTTGAGATTGCAACACAGAGGTACATATTAAAAAAATAAAAGTTAAAAACTTATTATTTTAAAAAAAACAACGAAGTAAAAAGATCATGAATTTTATTACTTTTTATCGGTTGGGATATAAACTTCTTTAATAGCAAAACAGAAATATTCTTTCGGTTGGGATATTCGTAACATTAACAGGTCCATGGGACGCTTAAAAAAAACAGGTCCATGGCTCACAAGATGAATCTAGGGTAACTTTTCTAGCTAATCTCCAACCAGCTATTCACTCAGACTCCATGCGGGCTCCATCACCTCCAAAAAAATTTACTCAAACATAACAGTGAAAATGAATGTCCCATAATGTTGCCACTTGTAATCTAATAACGGTAGGATTAGAAGTTTCAAAAATTAATTGGTGGAGCTGATATCCGTGATTCATTTTCATATGGGCCCAACGAGGAAACAACCATTTGTAATTATTGATCTGACATTACACACATAGACTTGGGATCATTTGACTCATGGAACAGAGAAGTTTAAAACTACACAAGGCCATTGGGACCACATCTCAATGTGTCTTGCTCTGACTCTTTTTTTAGGACTTTCCTATCACTTTTTTAGATATAGGTGTTGGAAAATATGGGTTCGGTTTCTTAAAATTCGCCCCCACTACGGTTCTGTGGACGTTGTCTCCCAGGATACAAATATCACGTCGTACAGAAGGCAGCACTCCTCTGTATGCCCTAGCAAACTGATGATTACTTGTACTCTCACATACGACTCAAAATGAACCCGCAAGATCTATGAAATACTTAAGGAAAACTCGTACCATAAGGTGAAGAGAAAGTGGGTTTATATAGAGTCCATTGTGACTCTCCATAAACCACAAGGTGACTCTTCCACAAAGACACGTGTCTCATGGCCCTCAAAAGGCACCACCAAGAGACACAACCCATAAGAATAAAAAAAAAACATTTTCACTCATAAAGAATCATTAAATTAATTAAATAATTCTAATAATAGGATTATCCTATCACTATGCAGATGATCCTCACAAAAAACAGGTTGTTCTATGTTCAAAGTGTTAGAAGTTTAAGTTCAAATTAGTTTCTATTCTAGTTTCCTATTTCCTTTAGATTTGGGTTTCCTAAGTATTTTGGGTTTCTTATTTTATCTATAAATAACTTGTATTAGGAACTGATTTTGATTATTGGAATAAGATTTGCAAGTTTGTATAGGTTCAACTTTCTAAAACCTCTAACCCAACTAAATAAATCAGCATTCCAACTCTAAACACATGGGTTGGGATCTTCCTACAAAAGTACAACATGTTAAGTAGTTGATAGCCTTGTGATCTGTGTAGAATGCAGGTTGTTACTTGGATTAGCATCTGCACATAATTTAGTACGATGGTGCGTATATGAAACTTTACCTAGGAGTTTTTACATGAACCAGCAGAAAAACAACGCAGATGAAGATGCAGGAAGATCCAACAGCAATATATGCAAACCCAAGGAAGTCATTCTTTCCTCCCAACCAGCTTGATGTCGAAAGAACAAGCTTTTTCTTCCCTCCAAAAGTGTATGTGTTGTAGTTGTTAACAAGGTGTACTACAATCAAATCTTCTGCTTCTAGATCCTCTTCAATTCTCCCATACAACTTCCTGAAGCTAGGGAGAGCAGCAGTACGCATCCACACGATGAGATCCTCCTGATCGCTTAGCTAGTTGATACCACAAACCCACAATCCAAAACAAAGAGAACACGAAAATTTTAGAGCAGTAGATGCTAGCAGCCAAAATAGAAGAAACGTTAGAATAAAAAATATGCATCAGCACAAGAAGCAGAATGTTTACCTCGAAAGATAATTAGACAATTCAAAAAGCCAAAGGTATTTGTATTACACCATAAAATAGTAAAATAATAATGCTGGTATCTTTTACTGAATGGATAATTCCATAAACCAGTTCTTCATTTCCTGGACCTATTGTGTATTGTCTCTAACTTATAAAGACTTCCGCGTGAATGGAAAATTATGTCATACACTCGACCATATATTTACCATTGGTCATAAATCTCTAAAAAGACGTAATGATGAATCAAGTAAAGCATACCAGGGTTACTACCTTAGTACATGAAAAATGAAACAACACGAAGCCTGCTTCTGTCAGATGGCAAAATATGTTGCTGGCCTTTATAACCGATCATCATGCCCATGACAACATAAAGGGGAAGATATTCATGCTAGGGAGATGCAAAACGTGAATCGCAAATTCTACAAGTAATCATCTGGATTCTAGATAACCAAAGTAAGCATGATATACCAAGCTTTTGCCCTAGTCCCGCACTAAAACTTCTAACTGCACACATCGCATGGAGGAGTTTGTTGGAACGCCCGAGTCAATCAAAGGGAAAGGAGCTTGGAAAGACTGTAAGAGGGTATTATAACAGCTACTACTTTTTATTTTTTGATCAAATAGAGTATTATAACAAATTTTACTGGAAGAAACCTTGTACAATTTAAGCTTATCCCAAAAAAAAAAAAAAAAAGCTTTATATAATCTAAAGAGTGCAGAGCATTTACGATTTAGCATAAGGATATGATAAGAAATAAGAAAGAAAAAAAAAAAGAGTGCACATAGTATTTGGCGTATAGATACTATAAGAAATATATATATTAAGGCATCACATCAACATATTGGATAGGAAACCAGTGCCAATGAACAGTCATTTTGTTTCTTGTACGTCAGTATTTGTCTATTTGCACATCATCTATTGCTACTGCCACAAATGTTGAGGATTGGAACATAAAAAGGAAATTGACCTCCTAAAATTATCCTAATTAGATCTTTTAATTATTCCTACAATAATGATTTCATAGTCCCAATGGTATATATTAAGAGGGTGTTTGGCAACACAATAATAAGTAACTTTTCTACTTATATAAGACAAAAAGTAGAAAAGCATATATGGAATGCAAGTGAAAATGACTTATGATAAGTTAAAAGTTTCTTATATCAAAAGCAAAAAAATTTTGCTTTCGACTTCTGTTATAAGTAAATTATCCTCAAGTTACGCATTAGTTCTTTTTTTTTTCTTTTCTTTACTTTTCACCTTTGCACCTCATCGCCATTCCGCACCACCACCGCCATGTCATCACCATCATCACCTCACCATTGCCACTTCAACCCTACCACTTCACCATCACCACCTCACCATCGCAATGCACATCACCACCATTGCCACATCATCACCTTCACCACCATTACCATGTCATCACCACCCCCCATTGCCACGGCATCAACACTTCCTCACCCACCATTGCCATGTCACCACCACCCCCACCACATCACCACCAAAACCTCACCACCACCATTGCCATGTCATCATCACACCACCATCGCCATGTAATCACCACCAACACCTTGCCACCATCACCACATCACCACCACCTCCTCACCATTGTCATGTCACCACCACCTCGGCACATCCGTCACCACCACTACCACCGCCACCTCACCACCATGACACTACCACCTCACCAACACCACCATTGCCACCTCACTACCATATTGTGATATTTGACTTCTTATCGTGTTACATTGCCATACTGACTTTTTTACTTACAAACTTATAAGTTAGTATTTTACCAAACAAACTTCTCCTAACTTATGACTTTGCAAAAGCAAACTTTGACTTATGGTTACCAAACACCCTCTAAGAATACCTCAGTGATACTGTTGGATATGATCACAACTACACACTTTTTACTTTCCCAAATCCCACATCAGGGGTTAAAATTAGGGGTGTGTAGCGGATCGAAACCATTGATTTTGGTTCAATCCGCATCCGATCCAATGTGTGATTGGATACTAGGTTTTCAATCCAATTCGATCCGCTCAGTGGATCCCATCCATTCCGATCCGCCCTAATCAAGATTGGATTGGATTGGTTTCGTCGATTTGGGCCTATTGGGCAAGGCCTGTTAAACATACCAATTGGGCCTTTAATATTTATCAGGCTTTCTATTTATGGCCCATAAAATTAAAAAATAATAGTTGGGCCTGGTTAAACTATCACATATTTTCAACTTGGGCCCATAATTACTGTATTGAGAAACTCCTAACCTATATTTTTTGTATCTAGAAAATTACCATCAAAGTTAGGGTTAGCTTTGTGTTATGTTATGTATATATACATGCTTACATAGTTACATTATTACCCTTACTTATTTTGAAGAATTACAAAATATATATTATTATATGGGTAAGTGGATTGGATCGGTTGGGTATTGGTTTCGCACGTTAGGATCCGCCAACAGATCCGTACCCATTGGATTTCAGGAACTCTGAACCGATCCACCCTGACCTCCCAAATTGGATTGGATTGGATTGGATTGGTCGGTTTGGGCGGATCGGATTATTTTTGCACAACCCTAGTTGAAATGATACTGAAATAACTTATGACCATCATTCTTTTTATCTGTTTTTGTTGTTAAGTTTCCTATAAAAATACAACCATTAGGATGGCATGATCAACCTATTGGGTCCAATTTTAGACTACAAGATCATAGGTGGGACATGATCCAATTTTCCGGGCATAGCAAAGTGAAATAAGATTATAAGATAAAAAATTTATGCTATCGTTCTACAGTGAGCCCTTTAGAGGGAATGAGAACATTTAACATTTTTTTTTTTTTTTGATAAGTGGAAACATCACAGCCATAAACTACTAAAAACAACCATTTAACTTACACCAAAATATTCAACATTAAGAAAACTGTAAGCAAAAGTTCAGGCAGTAAAGAAGGTGAAATAATTACATCGCTCCATGAGTAGGATGGTTCTAAAAGTGGGTCACTTTTAAATATGGTGATATCAATAGCTAAAGCTATCTTCTTTTAAAAAATTAACTACTGGCAATGAAACAAATGCAGCAAATAGTGTGTCAATCTTAATACTCACAGGAACAGTTGGATTAAGCTTCCCACCACCAATCAAGGTCCCATTCTGGAAATTGAAGGGATAAACATCCTTCCCAAATTTGTGATCCCTATCACTCTTCCAAGCAATATTCTTCCTGTTGACCTTCAATTCCATTGTCCGATGAACAAATGTATATGTATCATTGAACAGACTCCACGCAATCAACCCACAAGGAACAATTGGTTGATTGTTATTTGACTCTTCGGGTTTGCAGGAACTTATATCTTTGTACTTCAAACCATAGAGCAGCTGGGGATCGCTTCTACTCTTAACATACCTGGAAAGTATCCAAAAAATTTTAACCAAGGACAAGCTACAATCTTAAAAATGGGCAACTGTCTCCCACAGAAATCATGCCAAGACCGAAGGCTCACGAGTCTTAATTTTGCTTTATAGAACAGCATACCTATATTAATAAGAAAATTTTTACCCTATCAAAAGATAGTATAGTATGATAATTGTACTTTCTTAGGCCATCAATAGACTAAGAAAAGTCCCATGACTGAAAGATCCTACCAGCTTGCTACGAACAACTTTGGACAACCAGGAAGTAGCAAAAGCAGGATAAAACAAGATGACAAGCAGATTCAAAGAATGAGAAAAGATCCAAGCAATACGCAAGCATGCAGAGGACTGCCACTCTTACCGCCGATGGTTCTGGTAGTAGTTGTCTAGCTGATAGTATATATAAATCGGAGCTTTCATACGCTTATGCACCTGAAGAACAATTTAATTAGCCGAGAGGACAAACTCCAGACAGCAAGATTTTAAATCAAAAAAAGCTTCTGAAAATTGAACTACATACTCATAATAAGTTAATTCAACATAGAGTTATGAAAATAATTTAAGCAAGAAAAGAATCCTGTTAAACAGAATGCAGACCATTTTATGCAAGAGAAAACATCAAATACCATGTGGACCACCTTATTCAAATTGATCTCACAGTATCATCAAAGACATCTTCTGAATTATTACAGAGAATTATAAAGGTAACTGTCGAATACCATGGTTCCTGTGTGCTATTTAAAGTTGGTGAATAAAGTATATAGAAATGCACAAGATCATGGAGAATTTTCTCAAGGCAATAGGATTCCCAGCGATCAGCGAAGGCAAAGTTCTTGGTATCCATACTAGAAGGGATTAAGCCAGATGGAGTACATAAACCAGGTAATACATGGTCAAGATGATAAGTAAAGAGTATGATTTCGAAGTTAAAGATGTGGCCTACGTCGGGGTAAAAGAAATGGTGAGAAAGAAGGAAATGCTCGATCTGAAAGACTTGGACAATCTAGAAATGCATCTTCCCCATTACTGAAATTGATCGTGTAGATTATGGGAAAGTGAGTGGCAACAAAAAGCTTTTCTTTTCTTTTCGTTCATTTTTTTTTCTTCCCGGCATCACACATAGTTATTACCTTCCCCATCGATGTTTCTAATGCTTCTAGCTACAAATAAAAAACTTACACTTACATGGCTTTGAGACTTCGGTAATGTGTGCCTCATGTTGTCCAATTTTTTTTCTCTTATCCACTTAGCAAGCTAGTACCATGATGACTTATATTGGTCTTCTCCAAAAAATGACTTATGTTGGTCCAGACATATTTTTCTAAAGGCAAATCTGTAAGGTGAGTTTTATAAACCGAGGCAAGAACATAAGTTATATAACAGATCAGGGCATCCATCTGAACAATAGAATTTTCAACGAGCAGTACTAACATCCTTTTTGCTGTCTAATGAATGTGGCAGATCACATAGTTAGAATTCTGATAAACCGATCGGTATTGTGATCCAGGTCTCTCCTCTTTGATAACCATCAAATGGTCATCCAAAGTCCAGACGATTTATAACACTAAGAATATAGATTTACCAATTTCCAAAACCATGTATAGCAGGCTCTGACACAAAACTAGCATGCTTCACAGTGCAGTCTGATTGTTTCTGGAATAGGTGAATGCATCTGAATCAGGTGGAAAAACGAAAGGAATCAGAGCATATAAGGTGCTTGTCCCTGTGATAGATTCAACAAGTTTCTCGGAACTATCATCCCCATCCTTTTGTGCATATGCTTAAGAATGAAAAAGAATCATGGAGATGAAACAAAAAATCTTCAAAAGATAACAGGCTAGCACATTCATATAAAAGATGAAGTTTGCCAGAAGAATAAAACAACCTTCAATACTCTTGTACAATTTTTGGAAATCGACTCATCTTGAATATATGCCACCTTATTGCTTCTATGTGGCATAGGTATACAATCATTGTCATAGCGATCCACAATCTCCACTACCTGCAAACCATATTGTCAAGATAAATCACGCTAGGATGGATAAAAACTCCATGAAGCCATCAGATGCATTTGAAGACAAAGTAAATAAATACATAAGCTAAAAATTCTTGTAGCTTAGATATTAGTAAGTAGAGATATTACACTTTGTGAAGCACGAAGTGCAACAAGCCCAAGAGGAATTAAAATAACACCCAGCGATAGAAATGTAGTAATCACCTGTAAAGGAGAAATTTAAATATCACAAAATCCAGAAAGAATGTAAATAAATTCATCAATCATCATGCTTATTAGCTTACCCATGCTGGTGTTAGGATAGGTTTACAGGCTGGAAGACTTTGTTGTGTAAACTGATACAGAGCTGGAAGACCACCATATTACAAATTCAGAAGGGAGTACTTTCAAAAAAAAAATGAAATAATAAAATGCAACATGCAAATCACAATATCAATATAAGTTGATTTTCAATTTTGCAAACCATAGTCCATGTATTTATCAAGGAACCATGGAGTTCCCCTCCTGATAAATGTTTTCCTTTTTTTTTTGGTAAGAAAATGTTTTCCTTTTAACCCTATTTCATGGTATTTTGACATAAAACCAAACCCTCCAGAGGAAACACCAAATAGTTTTGGAATTGCTACTTTATTTTAGAAGAGCTGCATCATGCAGTCCTGCATCCATGCATCTCTGTGAAATCAAGTTTCCAGTAAATGGATTTTTATTACTTATGTATTCTTGATGTTTAAGTCTGATAAGCACAATAAATTTCTTCTGCAGAGAAAATTTAGAAGCTTAACATAAGTTGCAAAACCATGGTATCTATCATCAAGAAATCCAAGTATAAACATTAGGATATTGCATCCGTAAGTAATGATCCATCTTTATTGAGCTCCTCACCCCCACCCACTCCCTACGCATAGTTCAGTTATTGTTAATTTGAACTCTTCAATTAGTGAAAACATGATTTCTAATCTCTAGATGTATCCATCCCTTCTGGATCACCAAACACTAACTTTTCTTTATTAATTCGTCCAAAAGTTAGCTCTTAATCAGAATGTTCAGATTCCAAAATCAGATTGTTGTATCCCCTCATACACAATTTTATAAAGTAAGAAATATAATTCATTCTTCATAAGGTTAAGCATTTAGATTATAGGAAACAGAAACTCCATACTCCATAGCATAATATTAATCAACTCCCTTCACAAAAACAACAGAGAACCATAAATTCCAATCGGATTCCAACAGAGCTGAATGTTAGTGCTCCTTTCAATTCCAGGTTTTTTTCCAACCTCCAATGGGTCATTTTGGGGCTATACAGTTAACGGGGTCCATATACGGTTAATTTGGTGGACAATCTAACGGGGTCCATATACGGTTAATTTGTTAATGGCCGACCTCTGGTGCATCAGTTCTCTTTCCAATCGAAGTACGCTATATATGGATGGACATAGGCACTTCAGTATAAAACTCAATCTTGACAAGTAAAAAAGGTGTAGACGCGTTAAAAGAACACTTATCAAAGAAAAGAAAAAAGGTGTTACAAGAACTGGTGGCCTCTATACAAATTCCAAACAGAATAGAGACACCCTAACACAAGGTACTGAACAGAACTCTTAAACAGATCTTTTGTACATCGGCAACCCGACTGGCTACTTGTTGTCAACAATGAGTAGAGAATTTACATATTACCAAGTTTAAGAAAAAAAATGTGCACCAATATGACGCAGAAAGTTGAATTGCCAATACAGAATTATAACTGAATAGAAATATCAAAAAGGAATGAGACTTGTAATTCGAAAAAAAATGTGCACCAATATGACGCAGAAAGTTGAATTGCCAATACAGAATTATAATTAATAAAGTTTTGCCTTTATCAAAAAAAAATAAGACTTGTAATTCGAAAAATAAAAACTTGAAATTGAGCTTTATTAATAAATTCTTGATTATCTAAAAAATAATATACCCACTATCAAAAAGAAATAAGAACTTGGAATTTGAGAAATTTCAACTGAAAGTATAGTTACCTTTTTGTCGCCTAGAAAGGACAGGAACAGATTGAGCTCCACCACTACTACCAGCTCCCGACGTACTCCCTCCATCCACATCCATCAAATCCAAACTCTTTCAGCACTGTTTTTCTTGCAAAATACCTTGAAAGAAAATAATCCCGGAGATGAATTTTTTACATTCTTGGTGTACTAGATTGTTCCTGCCATTAATTATCAAAATAAATTGCTGAAATAACTGAAACTACGTCTGTAAATGTACTGCCAGTATGGTTCTTCAGAAATAAAAACAGGAGTTTGTATGGTAAGAAAATTCTACATTTGGATTTTTGGAAAATATCGGACTAACAGATAGAAGAAAGAGAAATAGAGTGGAGAATGACGACCATTTCTGTTCAGCCGAAGCCGAACAGATGAAGAGAGAAAGAGAAGACAGATGAGAAGAGAGAGAAAAGGTCGTTTCAGTACAGACGACGAGAAGAGGGAAGATCGGAGAAAGAAAATAGAGAGGAGAGAGAAAGAAAGATCGAGGAGGAGAGAGAAGAGAGAGAAAGTCCTCAATACGAGTCATACCTTCAATTTTCCATTAAAGCACCTTCGAGATTCAGCTCTGACTTCTCCAGATAAACAATCAAAAGCCCAACCTCAGACTGAAAACCCTAGAATTCGGAAAAGCAGGAATGCAATTTGAGTTGGATTGGAATGTAAAGAATAGAGAGAATGAGGTTGGAAATGGAACAGTTAGGGTTTCTTATTAAATTATAATATCAAAGATGAGAGATTGCTTCGGTAGAGAGAGAAAGACAAAAAAAAATGCAGTTCTGTATTCCTTAATTTTCAGAGAAGAATTTTGAAGAGGAGGAGACCCTCTTGACAGGTTTTAGAATTTTTTCAGAATACTCCCTAAGGAGGAAAATAACTGGACCACGTCCTCAATTTAGTCCAATCTTCTGGTATTTCTCCAGCGACACACAATCTCATAGAAAACGACGCGCCGGATCCACCCGATCTCGACAAGGTCCGAGTCGACCGACACCTGAATCGCTCGTCGCCGATCACATTGTTCATTAACTGGACCCAAACGCGTTTTTCCTGAATCGCTTTTAACTCGGTTCTGTAGCCATTTCCTCCACTTTTAAATTTCCCTGTTTAGCCCCCCTTGTTTGAATTTCACTCATCTTTGGATTCAGATTTATTTGAGTACTTTTATGTCTTGGTGGAGTCACAATTTAAACTGCGCATCAAAGTCTATATGCCCTACGGTTTAGTAGATTTAACCGTATGTCTATATGACTATGACTAAAGATCAATCTATCACCTAATTTAAATTTCAATGATGATAATAGTTGGAACAAAAATCTCTAACAAGAGCATTGACTTATTAGATTCTTAATATGTGGAATTAAGAACAAGAATCGAATATTTCAATCTCAATACAATAATGTAAAAGTATGCACAAGAGATTTTGTTAACGAGAAAAATTCAAACTGAAAAAAACTCTGGTGCCTAGTCTAGCAAAAAATCACTAAGAGTTAATGAAAGCTTACATCCTGATTTACCACTCAATGGATACGATTTACGACTCCCTTTACGCTCTGATCAGCTACAGTGTACAGTTCTTCCACAAATTCGAACTCCACGAATCTGCCTCTTAGTTGATTATGATGCGTCTCCAACTTGAACTCCGCAAATCCCACACCTTGAACCACTAATCGACTCTTCGAATATTTCACCACGAACTTGAACCTTCAAGCTCAATAACAGGAAATCCACCAGCAACAAAAACTCACGTTCTTAGATTTTAAAATGAGAAGGATTGAACCATATTCAACAAGCTTGGAAACTAAAGGTTTAGAGTTGAAACTGTCCAATAACTTATTGAGGAATAGGGTGAATGGCCCATTCAACAAGAATGATTCAATCTCTATTTATAAAGGTGAATTCGAAATTCAACCCAGAACACTATAAGTATGTAAGGTCTAACCAAGAATACTCTAAGTGTTCTAGATTTAGAACAACTCACTATTATGGGGCAATGAGGAAGCTTTTCATTAGATCCTTTATTGTCTTAGAGATGTTCTCCATGCACCCATGTTCTAACTTAAGACAGTTCTTAGTGGAGTATGGCTAAAAAATACACATTACAGCTAAAAAAAATAGCTTTTTCATGCGAATATGGGAGATGCTTTCGAAAGCAACAGGCTTGATTTCGAAATCAATACAGCATGTTGTTCAGCAGCCCTTCTAGTTTCTAAACCAACTAGAGTGGGTTCGAAATCAAAGTCTTTTGTGACTAAGGGGACCTTTTGGTTTCGAAACCAACCTAGTTGATTTCGAAACTAAAGTCATCTGTTTCCAAGTGACTTTTGGTTTTGAAACCAACAAAGTGGTTTCGAAAGTAGTTGTGCCCAACTGAATTTTCTAAGTATTTTAAAATTTTAAAACCATTTCTAAGTATGGGAACATTCTCTAAAGGTTTAACCACATATGGTACTTAGGCTTCTAAGCCACTTACTATCTTAGGATGTCTACCGGTGATGAGTTGAGCTTATTGGAGTCTTTTTCTTCAAACCGATCCGATCCAAGACTCACTAAACTCTAACTTAAGTTATATCAACCTTCTTGAGTTTAACTTTGACACGAAATTCGATAAATCGGTCATGAGAGAACTCACAGACCTTTCAGCACATTCAACTAAAAAATTCAAGTGAATTTGAGATGAAGGTCGATGTACATGTAAGTTTATTTTAAAATTCTTAAGCTTGAAGTTCTTATCCAATACAAGTTCTAATTCACCCGTGTCTGATTCAGATGGCTAAAATCTAAAATATATTCTCTAGTATTTAGTTTACACCAAAATAAGAATCCAAATAAGGTCTTAATGTATTATTTAGGGGTTAAATAATCCAAAAAAAATATATAAACAAAACCAAGTAAATGTGAATCACGAATTCAAGAAAGGAGGTGGGTTTGCAATTTCCCCTATAAAATTTAGGGGAATCCAACGCATTTCTTTGTTTTATATAGAAAAATGTCAAACTAGTCATAGTTAGAGATTTTAAAAAAGGCAGAACGTCCAAAACACCCAAATATAGGTTTATTTCCGTCCATCTAGTCCACCAAATAATATAACTATCTACTAGTCCAAAAATAAATTTTGGACAAATTTTCCCTCTAACGAATTCAGAATTTGGACAGATTTGCACGTTAGCACCAACTACTTTTTAAATTTTGTTTTTCACACCAAAAAAGTCATAACATTAAAAATACAAATTACTTGTTCAAAATATATATATTTTTGGAAAGCATTCGTCGAGAATTTCGAAATGAGATTAGTCAACAATATCTTTTTCTAAAAAAATTATTTTTGCAAAAGATAAAACTATATTTTTAACTAGTTCTCTATTTGTATTGCATCCAAATTCGAATTTGAATGCTTCAAAACAAGGTAACATTAAAAGAAGAAGTGAAGATCTTGACGAATACTTTCCAAACATATAAATTTCGTCAAACTTTGTTACTAAAAACTATGTGCAAAAATACTTTAAATAAATAAACAAAAAACTACTATTATAACTAGTACCTTTTACCTAGATTGCATCTAAATTTGAATTTGCGAGTTTCAAAATCTGATAAGCACATATATATGACCTTTAATACCTTGATATTTATATTAGTTAGTTAATTATTTTATTCTATTCGAATTAATTAAGTATATTTTGGTTGTATGCAGGGAATATGAGTGGATTGAGCAAAATGCAAAAAAGTCGACAAATTTTAACATTTGGCTCGTCTAATTGACAAAGGCACCAGCAAGTTAATTGGGGCTACCACATATGCACCTAGTGCAAATCGGTCTAACCAAGTCTGAAGTCAAAAAAAAGGGTGGTCTTCATAATGATGTCACGATGACATCATCAGGCTAATACTCTCTAGTAACATTTGTTCCTAAATTAAAGTGGATCCCACTCAAAATACTTATCACTAGATAATTTTGGGTTCTTTCAAAACCCCACGTCAATCCAAACTCAATTTTATTTTTAGATTTAAAGTGGGACCCACCAGTTAGATTCCTTTACAATTTGGAAATCTAATTTGTAAGTCGGTTGAAACCGTGGGGTTCTAAGGAGTTTGGTTGGAATAAGGTTCAACTCTTTAGATTAATAGGTTACATA
>MVGT01002066.1:69830-94891 GCA_002174775.1 Macleaya cordata
GAGGAAGAGGGCTTACCAAGATGGAAAAAGCGTGAAAAGCCTAGCACTTGATCAAGATCTGTTGCAAAACCCTTGAGAATCCTCTCTTTGTATCTTTCGAAATTCCAAGAAACTTTGATAAGAAATCGAGTGGGTTTCGAAAGCCCTTTTATAAACCCAGAACAAAGCTCCCAAAAATGCCCCTGAAAAACGCGTGACATACGCGGCGGTTTCGAAACCATAAGGTTTGGTTTTCAACGCATAAGGGAAGTGAGGTTGCTGTTTTCTTTTACACCCAAAATAGGGGCGAATGAGATTCAAACATACTAGCTGTTTGCAACCCAATAAACCCTCTTTTTCCTTTTCTTTTTTTTAGTTTTTTTGATGAATTTATTTTTGAATCTCTTAAGTATGTGTAGCTGATTTCTTTCTTAGGTTAAGGGTGAATTTCAAAACCCTAGACATAGTTATTGGTTAATGAATTTCAGAATTTTTCTTTAATGTTTTTTTTGAATTTGTTAATATTCTACTGCTATATTTGTCATGAATTGTTGCCTCATTTATTTAGGTGTGTAACTAGATGAATGTGATAGTTATTCGATTGCTAGTTTAGGGTTTTGATTCATTTTGTCAAGATTTTTAAACAAAAGTAGCAAATTGTTGTCAACGATTATTGGAGATTTTCGTTTGATTGCAAGTGGAATATGACTCAAGATGAATAAATCGAGCGTGTGTGTTTATTGCTTGATTTAACCTATGTCTTTCTTGAATTATTGCTTTCATTAAATTAAATTTAGAGAGCTTGTTCTAGGTTGTTTAATGGGAAGAGATTGAGTGAAGAACTTGTTTTACTCAACAACAAAGTAAGGAAGAAACAAGATAATCGAGCTTGTGATTGTTTTAGGTTTATTAATTTCAAAAGAAAGTGAAAGATAATTCTGATTATTAACTATAAATCATATTTAGAGGTGGCGAATGATCTCTTTACCATATTTCTCATCATACTTTCTTAACCTTTTAAATTCTGTTTTTCTTAGATTCTAATTTAGCTAGTTGTTTTCCTTTAATTTGTTTACATATAAAATTGAAGCCAACTCCCCCCCACTAATTTTACGTGCAACGTGTTTAGTGTGTCCTTAGTGTGTCTACATAGTCTTAGTTATTTCTATTCAATTTAAGTAGAGAATTTCATTTTAATCTCTAGTCAGTTTATGTTTGTTTTGTGTCAATAACTTATAAATTAGGAACAATCTTCTGCGAGAATGACCATTGCTTGCTACCATACTCAATAACGATCATATTTAGTGCAGGGATTTAAGTGATATACTTTTTAGTGTATCAAAATCAAGTAGCTGCAAATGATGAAGTGAAGATCTCGACTAATGCTTTTCAAATATATAAATTTTGTCAAAATATGTTATTCAAAACAGTAGACAAATTTTTTTTTTTGCATATATTTTTGTGTTTACAAAATTATTTTTACATAAAATTTCATGAATTTATTTATATTTTTTTTAAATATTGTTGACTGGTCTAGTTTCGAAGATATCGAAAAGTGTTTTCTAAATGTATGAATTTCGTCAAAATCTGAAATTTAGTTTAAGAGATAATATTTTGAAGTTAAAAAATAAAAAAGATAACTGATTTTCTCTCTCCAACAGCTATACAAAGTTGAAAGACAAAAAAATGATTGAAAAAGACAAGAAAGACAAAACTGAAACACTAAAAAGCAATAAATGGACTAAACAGACTTAAAAAAGTTAAAAAATGACTAAACAAACTCAAAAAGCTTTAAAAAGAGACTTTATTGAAAATCTTGTGGAGCAGAAAAATGCTACAAGCACCTTGGATTTGCACCTTTGCCAATACCTCTGATTATTTTATTTAAATTAGAGTAAAATTAGACCCGCGTTAGACCAAATTAGACTCAAATTAGACCTAAATTAGAATCCGGGTATGATTTTGTGTGCAAATCCGAGGTGCCTGTAGCATTACTCTGTGGAGCAAATGGATAAAAAAAGCTACATATATTGGAACTTTTAGCCATTTTTCCTTGAAAAAATGACTCATTTTATAAACTAGTTACATTAGGATTTGATAATCATCTTGACCCACCAACTCGCCTAGGTTTGACCCTAACCTGACACGTTGCCAAGTGTAGGTTGAAGTAACTCGATGACTCACTTTGCTCGATTTTTTATTTTTTATTTTTTTTGTAATGCATTCTGCAAGATATGAAGTTGCGAAAATATATCTAAACTTCTCTAAACTTAAGACGTCCCCACAATTTGAAGTTGAATATTATTCCCGCTCTAATTAACCATTAAACAATGTGTAGACTGTATATTATAACTCCAACCACAATACTACATGCAGTTGGAAACAATCCTAAATAATAAGGGTATCTTTAGAGGCTGTTTGTTTTTTTCTGAAAAACATGTCTGAATCTGACTCGGAGTCTGAATTGGGCCAAGTCAGATTTCAGATTGTTTGTTTTTTATTTTTAGAGTGTCTGAGTCAAATTTTGACTCAGCAAAATGTCTGAAATAAAGAGGTTTTTTTTCAGCACAAAAATTGTACTGAAAAGAAATAACATATGCTGACTCGTCCTTTTTACAGTTTGTCCTTTAATGTTTATTATAATGACAAAATCGTCCTTTTACAGTTTAACTTGTTTGGTCCTCTAAAAATTGAGCTTTTTTTTTCTTATTTTTTTTAACGGTTAACATTACATGAGATCCTCCATTCACGATCTCCCCCAATTTGGAGGAGATGCCTACCATAATATAACTTACTCTAAACTAATAGGGATATATTTTAATTAAATAAGGGCAAAAGTGTCAAAAAGTTTGTCAGATATCATTTATAAAAAGAATTCAGATGAAAAAACAAACAAACTTAAATTCAAACAAGTCAGATCTAGATGATCTCAGATCCAGATGACCCAGGTAGTCTCAGATTCAGATTTCAGAAAAAAAAAACAAACGCCACCTTAGTCTTTGAACATATAGGATATCCTAGCATCCTATGTCTTCCTACACCCAGATTACACTTGCATACGAGGATAATCTCCTCACTATATATTTTTATAAAAGTAGCTCATTGTTCTAAAACTTTTTACTCCACGTTGATTAAGATTTTAAATTTTCCGAAACATCATTTTTAGCATTAAATTTCAACTAATTTTTTATGGTGTTAAAAAATCTAGAACGATATAATTTTTCTTTAACGTGATATAGATCACAATCATTTAAAAAAAAAAATTAATGTTTCAATCATTTATATAAGGTTCATAATACTCAAAAACTTTCATTCCCTTAAAAAAATACAAATCAAATAGTATTTAATAATTAAATTGAAAGTGTCCAAATGTATCGATTTGTATCAAGATATATCAGAATATATCGAAATGTATCGGAAGGTTTCGAATTCCAAAATGATTCGTCTCGATGTATCAAAAAATCGATACATATCGGACGATACTAAACGAAACGAGATTTTGAACCATAGGTGTAAGCGGATAAGGTGTATAAAACATATAAAAGGAGTTTAAAAATAAGGTGGGTGGACTTATTGAAATCTGAGCGGAAATATACGAACCCATTTGTCTCTTTTGGGGGCAGTCACACAAGCACACGGCTCCCATCAACTCAAAATGAGCCATCGTAGAGCTACATTAATTATCTCCATCGCTATCTGTGGGACCCATATGGAGATGATTTAAATGTTGACTTTTTTTTCTTTTTTTTTTAAAGATAATGTACCATCTAAATCGACATCACAAAAAATTATATCGTTCTAAAATATTTGACCCCATAAAATTTTAGTTAAAATTTGACAATAAATGGATAATTCAAAATACTTTAAAATTTGAATCAAATTTGTTATCAAAAGTTTTAGAACAATTTGATTCTTTATAGAGATGATCGCCAGGGTGCAGAGGTCACCAACACAAAATATCAACCTTTGGATCATCTCCATGTGGAGCCTATAGGCAGGGTGTAAATTAGGTGTAAGAATAAGTGGGGTGTCTAGAGAAAAGTTGTGGGGTGGAAATAGTCTAGTAGTGGATTGATTAACGGTAAGATGAAAGGAGAAGAGAAGAGGAGGGAAAGAAAAAGGGTCGAAAGAAAGAAATCGTCTGGTAAAAAAGAAAGTCTTTGTAGACTTAGAGTTGAGAGTTGAGACAGACAGACGCAGACAGAAACGTTAATATTGTTGAAAGTTGAAACCCTAAACTTACATTCGTCGATGGGTGAAGAAGAAGAAAAAGCTGTTTCTCCTCCTCCATCTCCGCCGGTAGGAACAGCAGCCGGAGAAGCTCCTCCTCCTCTTCCTCCTCCATCACCTCCTCTTCGATTTGATCCCAGCCGAAGTAACTCTCTTTCTCTCTCTCTCTCTCTTGAATTATGAATGCCCTAGGTTTGATTTTATCTCTTTCATTGAAAGTCTCTTTTGACGTTGATCTGTCGATTAATTTTCTCCCATACATTTCTTATTTGATGCATTCTATCAAATTTAGGGCATCTTTGTTCAGATAGTATGCAATGATCCTTTTCTCAAATTACTTACTGAAAAAAATTTCAAGATTAGTATTGTGGGTTAACTGGATTAGTTCATCTTAGGACTTGTAAAACAATTTATTCCATTATGGGGTTGTTTTTGCAAGCTTAGGGCTCAACCCACTTTGTTTATCAAGAAAATCGCCTTGATGTAAAACTGGGTTGATTTTGGGATTTTATTGCATGGATTTAGTCGGTAGTTGAGTCATTATCACAGGTTACTGTGGTTAACTAGCCACATTTTTGCAGATCAATTTGTCGTCAACTGTTTCCCCATTATTCTGAGTTTAGATGGACTCAAACGCCACCTATTTTACTCTTATTTTCTGTATCCACAAAAGTGTGCTATTTTCTCAACACAAAAAAGAAGAGAGAGAAAGAGATAGAGAGAGGGAGAGAAAGAAAGAATTGTCTTTTAGGAGCCCGAGGACATATCTAATTGATTTAATAGGAACCCAATGTCTAACTGGGTAGTGGGTACTGAACTAAGTCTAAGAGAACTTGCAATCACATTATCCCAGTCTACCCAAACCAAATTGCCAGGCCCTTGTTAATCATACTAGGATATCAGTTGATTTGACTTGATTGATTTTGTTACTAACTGAAACCTTGTTCTACTTCTCGGGTCAAACTCAGAAAGCAAAGATCAAGCCCTGTGATTCATTCCCATGTTTTGAACGTCTTGTGTTCTCGGCTAGGTCTAAGACTTTGGTGTCCGTTATAGTTATAGAGACACGATATTGTGTCCTGTATTCTGTGTTCTAATTTGACCTCACCAAGCATCAATTACTTGCCAAGAAAAAAAGCATCAATGGCTAAAAAAGAACACAATTCATGGCTTAAGATTCCTTCTTCTCCTTGATAGGCAAAATTACAATGGGTAAATTCTGTCCTTGCAAGAGGTGGTGAAGTGACTGAACGTTAGTTTGTAGTTCTTACTTAGTGCAGCAAAAGCAGAAATAGTGATAAACAACAGTAAAATCAAAGCAAGAACAATGATGAGTGAGTTTCTAGGGCAAAACAAGCCCAAGATGACTCTATAGACTGATGTCTTTGAAATGTTTTGGGAAAAAAAAAGTAACTACAGTGACTCATAAGAAATATTTATACTAGGGTTAGAGTAGCCCTAGCATCCTAGTCATTGATTACATCTAGAACCTTTTAGTCTTAGCCTTACAATTTACTTGAAGACTCACATGACAGTCACATGACTTACTTAAAAAGTCTAGGACCATAACTACAGTCTATAGACTCAAAACATAACCAAAGGAATATAGTTGCAGCTCTATTTCATGGATGCTCCTGCATCATTACTTCTAATTACTGCATGTCTATTAGACACGTGCTCGCATAGATAATGTCTGTGTTAAGGGCAAATAATGTTTCCATATTGTTTATTTAATACTACCTCTTTTTCTTTTGTAGTGATTGGTATTATCAGAAGGAAGGCCATGATAAAAGACCTAGCTGCTGTATACCATGCTGAGTGTCTTGCATACTGTCGGGAACTTCTGGAACTCCAAAGAAAGTGGGAAGAGGTTAGAAGCTAATATTCTCCGTTATCCAACTTTTAGGTTTTAGATTTTTATACCTAAGGCTAAAGTTATTATGTATTACGCTTTCTTATTGGTTATCACAAAACCTAAAACTTATTATGAATTATGCTTTCTTATTAATTTACTTGATATTATGACATGATATGAAGGCATAATGTGTACAACAATGCCATTTGCTCGTCATTGCTATTTTGTGTTCTCATGTACCTCAAATTTTCATATCTTGATTTACCAGGTTCTGAGATCCATTTGCAAAAGCATTTTGTCCAGATTGTTTTTTAGTAGCTACCATATGCTTTATTGGGAAGGAAATAGTTCTTACTTCTTAGACTATTTTATTGGTTACTTCTGGACTTGGTGAAGAGGGGATAAATGCTACTTGGCCTCTTGAACCTTGTTCTATTGAAGGCTTAGTTTATCTTGCAATTTACCAACTGGGGTATCTGGCAAGTTGGAGTCACATCCAGTGGGAGGTATATGTGACTTATAAAGGCTATTCTGATTTTGGGTCCCGAGGATAATTTACTGGAAGAATTTTTGCTGACTCCATCACCAAAGTTATAAAAGCACTAGTATGTTGCAATACTTGCTGGCTCTGTTTGTGTTTAATTTTAAAACGAATTTTGCTTATTTATGTATTCTTCTGGTAAGCGAATTGAGTCCAGTTTCCAACTCAAATTTAGTAAATTCAATGCCTAAAAGAAGTATAGGGATAGAATCACAAAGTATCAAGATTTTCAACTTATGTTAGTGACTTTGTTTGGTCATGGAACCAAGCCAACTTAGTTGAGTTGATGCAATTTGGCCAAGGCTTTAAACTTACTCATACAATTGCACAATTTAGAGGAGGACAAAAAATACATTGCTCCCTTTTTGCCCCACTAGTGGTGCGTAGGGATGATGCTTGCCTCCCAGTCCAATGAAGGAATTACCTTTGAGCCCAATTTCCATGAAGAGGAGGTTGAGTTCCTGCCATCCCATGAGGCGTATAAGAGGCTTTTTGCCTCCATTGGATGAGGCGTAAGCCTCGAGTTGGTATGAGTTGTAAGTTTCAAACAAGGAAAATTTCTAAAATTCAAATAAACACTACAGATTTCTAACTAAGCCAACTAATAAAGTTAATAAATAAACAATAAGGAAGGAAGTTAGGAACTTTTCTTTTTGATGATTTAGTTTAAAAGTCATGCACCTCTTCAAGAATTTTAACATTGGCTAGTTATTGTCTGATGCCCATGAAGTGGGAAAAAAGTAAACAAAAGTTCTTCTTTTACCAGTTACATATTGACATAACAAGTAACCTAGCAAATATAATGAACTTGACAATCACACTTGTGTTGACTTCTCTTGGAAGGTCATCAAATTTAATCTCATTGATTCTTAGAGTTTGAAGTTTTAGCACTTTTGGCTTCTCCAACACTAAAAAATGAAGAGGAAGCGAGTTAAAATGAACTTTTGTGGAGGATAACCAATTGCTAGATCTCTGAGGACAGAAACAAATGAACTTTATACATATGAATCCGTGGGAGAACCAGATTCCCTAATAAAGTTAACCAAGGAAAGGTGGTGGAGATGGAGGAAAGACCCTCATTAACTTGTTTATCTGACTAAGGAAACAGACATCTCTTACTTGGATATGACCCACCATCAACTGAAACGTCTAATTGTATATGTTGCTGTATGACATCTATGAATATTCCAAAGAGCCAAATTCAAATTTGTTTTATACAGTTCTAATCTGCTTTCACATGTTTTGCAGTCATATGTGGATAACAAAGCTCCAGAAGACCTCCGAAAGGAGATGATAAGACAACCCAAACGTTTGAAGAAAAGCCGCTAGCGAGCTGCATTGGTAAGGTCCGCAAGTCCTTTTCAGATTCAATGGTTTACAGCCAGTTCACCCTGGTTCTATGCGACATAGGAAGCCTAGGATAGTAGGGACGTAGCATGGGCATGTCATCTAAATGACATTTAGACTTCAAAAAAGTGAAGTTCCAGACACAGGTAAAGGGTCCTTTTTGAAGTGTCCATGGTCCTTTTTGGAGTGGAACCTGCAGATCATGTGGTTCTGATTGAGTTGGAACTGGAGAATTCTTTCCTATTTTCTTGTTTACTAAGAGCATTAGGGTAAATAGAGACACTTAAATTTTTTATTTTATTTTATTAAAAACCGACAGCAACCATGTTAACCATTGCAACTTGTGAAATGTAAGCCATGTTTCTTCTATAAAAGTCTAGAAAATGATAACTACTGTTGTGATTTAAAATTTATCTTTGCACAATACTATATTTTGTTAGTTATTCTAGCTAGTTATCTCAAACCAGTTCAGTTAGACCTTCCCATAGCTTCATTGGTTTCACTGGTTTGTGGCCTTTGAATGTCCCAGAATGTACTTTCTTTCATCAGTAATGTTCCAGGATTGTAAAACCTTTTTTTTTTTTGCCTGTTTTTGCAGTATGTTATCCATGATCTCCTACAGCAACTGCCATACATATTCAACCTTCCGCTGCGACAGTGGCTCTAGTCATTCCCCTTGTTTTTTTTGAAGTGTCGAACAGTGGTTCCTACATACAGATACAGATACAATATGAAATCTTTGGGAAGATACGGATAAAGCGTGTGTCCACCACCACTCTGATATTACAAGACCACAATGTGAAGAGACATGAAGTTTAGAAGTACATATTTTTCTGTTTTTGCCAGCCTATGTATTGGTATGGACTGTTTTGGGCTAAAATGTCCGCCATGAACTGTGACTGAGCACCAATGTACTTGTGTAATTTTCAATCTATATCCACTCGTGTAAGGCGTAATTTACTATATATGATCCATCTGTATTCTGAAATGTTGGACCCCCCCAAAAAAGATGAATCTTTTCTGAAATGATATGAGATATGATGAATTTAAACTAATTAGACTTGTTACTAGTATGAAATAATTCGTTAGATGAGTATACTTATTTAGATATGATTTTGACAAGATCCATATGGGGCTTACGAGGAAATAATCTAAAGGTGTGAGGATTACACAGTTTGATCATTAGATACATTCAGATATATAAGCCCCGATGAGGTTGGAGTTACTACTAATCAACCAATGTGGGACTAAATCAGATATCACTAAACCTTCTTCTCCATGAATTACTGATATAAGGGTCACAAGGTTGAGACTTCATACTTACTAATCGATGTGGGACTAACTAAATGGGATGTGATTAAACTTCTTTCATACTTTTAAACTCATAATGTCTTGAGTCTCTTGAGTTTGACTGATGTCACGTGTCCTCTCTTATCAATTTCACCCCTTTGGGCTTTGACTTTGACCATATAACACCCAAAGTTTTTACATGGTAGTATGGTACACCTAGTTTATTCATACACTCTGCTTACATCGAATTGTGGGCCTCCGTGGTGATGATTAAGGGGAGATTTCTTGTGAGGATGATCTCTCACCATGTAGATCATCTTCATAAAAAATAGATTGTTTTAAATTTTTTAATGTAGTTAGAAAATAATTAAAACTTTAAGCTTTTTGAACTATATACATGTCCACATATAGAGACGCTCCGAAGGCGCTCCGAAGTTGGGACATTTTTTAATTGGCCGCTCCGATGCTCCCGCTCCACGCTCTGGTTACTTAGGGAAGATCTACATGGTGAGTACATCATCCTCACTGAAAATCAGCTCTTAAATCCGTATATAGGTCCCATAGACCATGTAAAAAATCATGTCTAAATAAATATGTATCTTTATTGTATTTTGTGCATTGGCATGGCTTAGGCTCCCTAGTAAATGTTGCATTTACATGCAATCCTATCGACAAATATATGTTGATTCTCTATTGCATATAAATGAGACTCTGTTGGGACTAAACTCAACATTCATACAAGTGCAAGCTAACAAGTTGATAAAATTTGTTATTGTTAATAATCCAAACTTGGGTTCAAATCTCGAGGATGTGCATAACCCAAGACCGTTTGAGACCAATTTCATGGTTTCGACCTCAACAGCATATTCGTAACACGCTTAAACCACGAGTGCCTCTGCCTTCGATGATCTCTTGAACGAGAAACTCATTGCAAGCATTCGAGGCAGAATGAACAATAATCAAGAGATGTACTTCACAATTATATAAATTAGTACTCTCAATATATTGTGTAGTTTTTCACTCCTGGGTCCAGAAACAGTTTCAGCTTCCCAATTCACAATATTCATTATGCAGAGCATCCATTATTCCTTCAGCCCTTGGATTAGACCAACGTGCAGTTTGGCCTCACGAGCCAAAAACCAAACCATGCCCCAAAAGCGGGACCATCTGTCAGTCTTTCTAACATCTTTCTCATTGTGATCAGCTGTGTTCTGTCGAGCGCTGAAACCATTATTTAGGTACTGAACTTGGTTTTCAGCTAAACACTGACCTAATTTGATTCCAGCTACGTTTGTAATGTAATACTATGTACAAGCCGCACCAAAATCTGGGTATGAACTCAAATCACTTATTGGTATTTGAATGTTATTGATTCTTTTGATAATGTCTGAGGAATTCAAATTTGAGAAAATACATTTCAATGTATGTTTACATTTTTTGATCCTCCCTTTGTATTTATAGATCTTTCATGAAATTGAGTATTTTGAAAAGCTGAACACTTCAACGAATTCCCGTTCCTATAGATTCAAAAATTGAGACCTTCTGAAAGCTAACCATATCTTTAAGCTGCTCTCACCTACAAAGATGCAAAAAGTACACTTCCTTCCAACTGTATCCAATTTTACCCAAGGCCAACAAAAAAATGAGTTAATGCTCAATAAAATGAGAAACGCTATTATTACCGAGGTCTGGCTAAAGAAGTCCATATTCTTTGCCAGGTGCTGCTTTGGTCAGTATGTGCAAAAACCCGTCCTTCCATGATCTTTTCAGATGAAGGTCCCATTTCACGGACCCATTTGATAGATTCTGAGAGTCTATTGAGAAGGTTCACCAGTGCAATCACTTCATTCCGTTGCAGCTGCAGCTGAGAAATCAAGAAGAGAAACTTCAACTCAGAGTAGAGAAAAGACACTGCATAAAAGATTGTTAGTACAAGGAGTTTTGTACTAACAAATTTGTTAGCTTTTGATCATCAACAAGCAACATGTCCCTGCTCATAAGTGAGGGTATCTGCTATTTTGAGTCATAAACAGAATGTTGAAAGTTCTGTAGTCCTATTCTATATAATTAGTTATTGGAAGTTGAAAATTCTATTCTGGAAGGAAAAAAAAGAAGTTAACCAAAGGTGTGTTAGGTCCTCCCACCTCCCTAATCTAAGAAGAAACTGCTGCGCAAATCAGAGGATGGACATGTCTCTCTTGTGAAAATCACAATAAATTGAGAATTATTTATCTACTTCATTCACTTATGAGGAATTACATTAATAGTTGTGGCCTTCCACTACATAATTAGAAACTTCCTAAATAACCATCACTAATCAAAATAGGAGCAGAAAATTAAAATAGAAACTTCCAATCACATACAAAAACTACACAAGATAGCAATTACTAAACTAAACGATTCTCCAAGATTTGGGCAGCTAGTGTTTTGCCAAAAATCACGCATCTGCAACAGCAGCGTCAGCAGTAATTTCAGTGGCATCTGGTGAGGACATATAATACGCAGAAGTATTGGTGATTTCCTAATTCTTTTCCATTGCAAAACACAGTTTTTGTAACCACTATTCTCCTAACCGTTGTTGTTAGTAGGTACCACAACAAAACTGTTAAGTGGGTCTCACGTATGAGACACACATGTACGGATTTGTTAAGTGAGTTTGACTTGTGGGTCCTATGTGTCGGTACCACAAATGGGTCTAGTGATGATGGAAAATTATGTTATAACTATACAAAATTCACAAGGTGCGTGGGGGAAAAAAAGAACGAACTGAAGTTTCTAAACCTAAGGGGTATGCCAAACCCAAACTCACTAAATGGAGGAAAAAAGAAGTATCTACAGAAACTAGGAATAACAATATATGAATCTAGATTTGAGAAAAGGTAACTTACATGGTGATCCAAATGATCTTGGCCATCAACAGAGAAAAGGATCTTCAATGAAGTGCCGAGACCGAGAACCTGAAGCTTTCCCCAAAGTCGACACTTCTCACACCCCACACAATCCATCAATGCACTGTGATGTGAACATACTTAGTTTACATTAGAGGCCTGAGCATAATATTCTACTATAATAGAACTAATGTAGGAGAAGCATGAAGGAAACAAAACAGGTTGTAAGCAACTTCAATAAGAAAACAGTTAGGCATACAGGAACCTTCATGACATTAATAATTTAAAACAAAAAATATTAATCACAAACGAACAAATGGAGAAGTTCACATTTTCTTTTCCTTATTAAAAATATGATAACAATGAGAACAAAAAACAGTTCCACCACACGAATGACCATTAATCTTGTGAAGATAGGGAAATAACCTGATGTTTTTGAATTGTTTCTGAATCTGCTGCTTTAGCTCAGGTCCACTTTGGCCTTGCCATAACTTGGCTTCATCAAATGGGATTGGACAAGCAGCTTGTAGTTTGGGACTATAGAGAAGTTGTTTCATCAATGATTTTGTTTTCAAGTCCTCAGTGGGGTTACCGGTGTCATACTCAGCTTGTTCGAAATAATCTGCTGCCTGAAACAGACAGTGAGGAAAGGATACTACCAAATATGAATATGACTAGTTGCAAATCTTCAAAATAAAGCAGCAAAATTGACACTGACCTTTGTCACAGCTCGGAGAACAAACAAAAATGTGAAGTACAAGTTTCTGACACGGTCTGGGTATTGTAAAACGCGATCATACATCAACTCGAGATTTTGACCCCACTGCAATAGTGGAGGATATAATATGAGAATCCAACATTTAATCATCTAGATTAAGACATTTTAGAATGGCTTGGCTTATTTATGCAAAAAAGACAAACTTTTGTTTTTCTGATATTGCACATGTGACCCTACATGTTCAGATTGTCAATATAGCCCAAGTAATAACATTTCAACAAATGTAATTCAGAACTATATAACAAGGGCTGAGGACATTAGTCACACTCAATTAGTTCGATTTTGACCTATGGTCATTCTAAAGGTAGCCCAATAATTGGATGGTCAAATAATAAGTAGAATTATTTGATGTATGAATTGGTACCAAGTTGACAGCTTCATCAAGGAGATAATCAGCAGCTATGTGGATTGAAATGGAGGAGTGAAGACCAGATATCAACTTGTACAACACTTTTTTTTCTTGGCAAAACTCTCCAAATGGATCTGTGCAGTAGATTAAATGTCAGAAGAGAAGTAGTTTTCATAACAAACCCCACTAAAACTCATTAGCTCTTCAATCTTAGCAGTATGGAAAAAGCGATTCAATATCTGAAACATGGAATTGGGATTTAACCCAATTCCAGCTTTGATTTAACTTCCCACCCAATCAATTTTGGTTTTTTAAATTTAGCCAGAATTGGTATGCAAACAGTATATGCAATTGGTCTGCAAACAGTACGCAAATGGTAAATGCAAATCGGTATATGCAAACAATTTTTGGGCTAAATTTAAAAATCATTTTTTGGCCGGGGTGGAAGTTAAACGTAGGCCCGTTTTTGGGTTTTTTTTCTTCTAAAAATCCCTATTTGAAATGATAATTGGAAAAAGAACATTTATCTAAATATTAATTTATCAATGAAGGTGAAGATGGCTAAGAATACCATTTGGCTTATCAACCAGCATTATGATCAACAACAGATTTTTTCCAGATCAAATGAAAATTTGTCCACAACTCCAAAATTGTCCAGAGTTAATCAACAGGCTAATAAAAATAAATAGACTTGACATAAATTCTGTCATTTGATCAAAATGACAGAATTTATGCCAAATTTAATATTCTAGATGAGTTCAACTTAAAAAGAATTTACAAAGAGGGAGTGTATTGACACTCCTGAGTGAGAGAAAACTCAAACATATATCAGTACTGTAGGAGTGCACAAACATTGATATTAAAAAAGAAAAAGAAAAACGCCACTGTGTAAGCTCACATATATTCCATAGAGGGAATCTTAATAAAATAGCTCACAAAGATAACAAGTTAATTTTTTATTAATATGTAGTGAAGCACCTAGACTTGTAGAAAGTATGCTATAGTAGATTAAAACATATAGCTGACTGACATGAAGCGTAACTAAATGATCACCATATGGCATCCAAATAAGTTATCTTGGGAAGTGTGAATACATAGCACAGAGGAACAACTCACATTTTGGACAATTCTCTGTGTAAATAGCATCCCATATTCTTCTAGCTGATGGCCCAGTATATCCAGTGTAACGCTCAGGATTGAGTTGAAGATTCACATAAGTCATCTTAGCTGCAAAAAAATTAATCACTGTTAACTTTTATCAAGATTGAAGCTGCATAGAGAACTACTTTTCGCATAATAGGAAATGGAAAAAACGTAGGGTTCATTGATTATGACTCAAGGCGTGTGCTCGTGAATCTAATAGAACCCAACCACAGTCCCTCATGAATATCAATGGCAATCAAAGAATTTTACATGTGAAAAATTAAGTAAAAGCTCTTGGCCTTGGAGATTTCTGCAAAAGGTGTCTACACAGTATTATATTCAACAAAGTTTCCTCCTTTTGGCTAAAATCACAAAAATTGACTACTTTAAGAGCTCAGTCACTAAGACCTAAGGTTCCCTTGAAAATACAGAAATTGAGAAGAAGCTTGTGTGAAAATCAACGCATACACATCAGTCAGTGACCAACATAGGAAGGAGTCTTACACAATACCTTCACGAGCCTGGATTGTCATAATGTCCATACAAATTTGTTAAGATCAAATATTTGTACATCGTAGTTAAACTTATCACGGAATCCTTATGTAGAAATTTCAAAATAATGATATTTATGAAAGGTAGAAAACTATTTCATACACCACATAGCAATCAAATAATTTAATAAATATAAATAGATATATGATATGAAACAACTATATTTCTTTTTCAAGTAGTTCACAGATTAATTTTTAGAAGCATCCCTTTTCTAGAACTAATTTTCTTCCTAGAGATCAATTAAATCAAGTCTAATGCTGCCTTATGTGTCAAACATACCAAACACCTACAAAAGAAAGTTGTTACATATGAAGAACATCACTACAAGAGGCTACAGAAACGTTGAACATACCATTATCAGTTTCATCATCATTTGTCCATGGATTGTCAATTTCAACCCAACCTCTGAAAGCTTTGCTATCTAGAGTACGATCTACAGTAGCCTGTGGCTTTTCTTCTTGACAAACTAAATCTTGAGATGAAAGCCCATGATGAATAGACTTCTTAAATGTCTCAGGGAACTCATTTTCCGGGCATTCACAGACACTGCAATCCCTCAGACGACACATACCATCGTCAGGCCAGAAAGGGCAATCACACCATAGCTTTACCTGTGACAAGAACCAATCAACTAGCCATTAGATACATAGGACAGACAACATTAAACAGATTCTTGACACATCTTTAGTTTAATATGCCAAATGAAATAATATCAAATGTCAAGATTTATGTTGGAAGTGTTTCTTTCATTCTTTGTGACATCAAACAAAAACGGAAAATAAAAAGGAGGAATAAAAAAGAGTTTTCCTTCTATGAATTAAATGCAGTTCATAAGGCTCATTCGATGAGAGACCATCTAAGAATAATGTTTCCTAAAAACACAAACGTATGCTAGGAAACCATTTCCCACCAATTTAGATTCAACAATGAAGCTATACCTTTTGGGTGTTCCACGATGGATTGCATCACTTGCAACGACATTATGCGGATATATACCTACTCATCTTGTAAAGGAAGTGGAAAATAGAGTAACTATTGATCAAGTAAGAGGTCTATTCTTAAGTCTTAATCTTTTACAAATCAGGTCATACCTTGAAGTATCGGAAGAATGGAGTTGTAACAAGCTCTTGGAGCAACGGATTCAAGACTTCCCCATTAAGACTGTCCACAGTCTCATAATCACAACAACAGTCCTCCACAATGCCAGTATATTGACGTGACTCCTAAACATATTCAAATAAGCGAACAAGTCAAAAATCAGAAATAATTCACAATCACCGTATTTAGATTCTTACTATCTTGAATTGGATACCACTCTCATTCTAAAAATGATAAGAATAAACAGAAAAAAAAAACAAAAAAAAAAAACAAAAAAACAAAAACGTAATAAAAAACTAAAAAAAGACCTGAGCGAAAACTTAACTTCCTACTCCTTATAAACAAAGAAATCAACTCATTAATATTCATAAACCCTAAATCAGAAAATATGAGGGCCTACTTGGGTAGCCAAATTGTGCAGCAAAACAGATTCTTTTTTGCTGAAAAAAGCCCAAACAATATACTCCCTTGTCAAACTTTCTATCCTAATCAGAAAAATTTGGAGCCTACTTGGGTAGCCAAATTTTGCACAACAAAGAAGACAACTTTTTGCTAAAAATAGCCCAAACAATATATTCCCTTCTCTTACAAAAAATGGTGACCCACACATTCTCTTAAAATCAAATAATCAGAATTTTTTTAAAGTAATGAAAGGATGCAATAGCTACAAATTCTAGTACCCAATTCCAAAACCCTTCCATTTCAGTGGTTTCTTGCTGTAAAGAGAATTATTTCTTTTCCATTTAAGCCCTGTTAAGATCACTACTTTTACTCCCCCACAAAAAAAAAGAAGAAAAAACACAAGACAGAATACAATTCTGAAATGACCTAAATCTTACCTTGAATCCATCTAACGACATAATTCAAATTAGGTTTCAACAAGTTCTAATTACCGAAATAATAGAACTTAAAGAAACAACATAAATCGCAATCTTTTACAGAGGAAAAAAAAACAAGGAATTACCGCACACTTGCAGGCTTCCTTAATTTTATGAGGCAGAAGGGAGATCTTGGAAGGACTTCTAGAAGTCACTGCTGAAGCGAGTAAAACTACAAGAATTGCACCAACAACCCATCCCCATTTCCATCTCTTTTTCTCACTCTTCTCTCCAATCTCCGCTTTCACCATTCCCAATCAGAGCAAATCAAACCTTAACATAACCCTAAAAGAAGAACAACACAAAACCCTAAAAATTGAATAAGGGTTTAGAGAGAGAGTTTTAGAGAGAGAAAGTAAGAAATTACTAAGATTGGAGAAGGATTCTGTTTGAAGTGCAGTGGCAGTTAGTGGTTCAGCTGTAAGAGAAAATCACAATTCCTTTAAAAGGGGAAGAAAGTCTTTAAAATTTCAATTTCATTTGTCGGTTTTGCCGTGTCAGCTGCGACCCCCAGATTTCAGTTTGTGTGTGCTAGTCTTGTTGTGATCTCGAGGAGATTGAACTCCCTAGGGTTTTATATACCGTTAGATGTTCTATTAGTACAACAAAATTTATCCAACGGTCTAAATTTTAAGAAACACGTCATAGCTCTATTTTTAATTTCCTTTTCTTGCCCCTTTCAATTTTCCATCTTTCTTCAGGATTTTTCTATTTGAACACCAAGATCGGGCGTTACCATGTTAACACCAGACTGGTGTGGAGCCCACATAGTTACATTTCAAGAACTGAAATTTTGTGAGATTGTTCTTCTAATCCCATAAAAAATTTGACTCTTTTTCTCACAGTTCATTTCTCACTGTTTAGAATGGTATGATTTTTTATGAGGTTGTTCTGCATAGTGAGTAAAACGTCACAAAATTACAGCTCTTCAAGTTTAACTATATGACCCTAGAGTCCGGTGTTCCAGTGGTAACACCCTATCTTGGTGTACAAATAGCACGGTCCCTTTCTTCAAGTGGCTTTGTTTGTCCGTTTTGACTTTTGAATGAGAGACAGTAGATTTGTTGGATTTGGGTTTTGTTTACCTACCCTACAAGTGGGTGAAAAGGAAAAGGTATAACTAGAAAAAAAATATAAAGTATAACTACCCAATGCTTGCCGTGCTCTGCGCGTCCGAGTGTGTATAGAAAAAATAGGACGCTGCTATTGGGACATCAAATATTTTATGTTTAGTCCAAACATAACCTTGTGGGGGCTCACATAAGTACAATCCAAGAGCTAATTTTTGGTGAAGATATTTTTCTTACCATGTAGATCATTCTCACAAAAATCAGCCAATTATAAAACTTCTAACACCACTAAAAATTGGTTGGAAGTTGATTGAAAACCAACTGTGAGAAATAAACAGTGAGGCCTTCTAGAGAGAAGAGATGTATTGACTCCTGCTTTAAAAAGCCCCTAAAAACCTCGATTCTTTAGGGATGACAAGGGTTGATTTTGAACATGGGTTTTCTCTATCTTTCTAGATCTATCCTCACTAGATCTCTTCTCTCTCTCTCTCTCTACATCTCTTCTCTCTTAAATTTCCAGATCCATCCTCTCTCCAGATTTCTTCTCTCTCTCCAAATCTCTCCAATTTGTTTGCATGGCTGAAGCTCTCTCTCTCTCTCTGGGGTCATTTGTTGAAGAAGAAAACTAGGGTTGAAGAAAAATTTGAAAAGAATAGAAGTTTCATGGGGTTTTGATGCTTAGAAAGGGGAAATTACAACTCAAAAATTGAGGGCAGCTTCTACATACTCCAAACCCTATCTTGAATTTTTGTAATGAATCTGACTTGGTTGATATGAAGGATCTAGAGAAAGAAAACCACCATGGATTCAAATCAATAAGTGACTGTGCTGGTGATGGCTGACCGGTTAGGGCGATGGCTGTGAAGTAATAGAGAAGAAGAACATGATTTGGACTTCTAGTTAAAAATTAAATAAAAATATGGAGTTATGGATAATTAAGTCATTTATAATAAAGAGTGTATCTCAAAGATTTGAAATCGTGTGGCTATTAATGACAGCTTATTGCTACTTGCCCAAGCTATAGCTTGGAGCAGCCCGACCCTTTTGAAAATATGTATTTAACTTGAATATTGAAATCTTACCCATTACATTAGCTGTAAAAAATCTTACCTATTATAATTTCTGGGCACACAGAATATATGTCGAGAGAAGTGGGAAGAGGATATTACTTATTCACTCTTTTTGTAACATACATACTCATTGTACAATATATATATCTCTCTTAACATACAAACTCATTCTCTCTGAAAGTTTACTAGTTCGTACGTAACATTCCTCTGTTACTTGTATCTGTCATACCTTACAAAACAAGGTAACCTATATATAACGGAGGGTGCATGTGAGGATGCACCCTTAAGAGGCACGTATAACAACGTGCCTGTTTGCATGGCTCATGGGCGGTGGGACAACCACCTACCCCATGCGTCATAACACTCCCCCTTGGATGTCCACCATTCTAAGATAATTGCCTCGTTAAAAACCTTGCCAGGAAAAACCCAGAGGGACAAAACCTGAGCTAAGGAAAAGAGTACAAAGAACTAGAAGAGTGCTGGACTCGCATAAGCTACCTCGTTAAAAACTTTGGCAAGGAAAACCCAGAGGGACAAAACCTTGACAAAGGAAAAAGGGTACAGCGGGATAAGGTCCAGTCAGACAAAAGCAGGCATCGAAATACTCCCACTGATTGAGTAGGCACTCAAATCAGTCCGCTTGATGATACATCTGTCTCATGCCAATACCATAGACTAGCTTTCTGAATATTGCTGTTGGTAGAGACTTGGTGAAAAGATCAGCATAATTCTCACAGGATTGTATCTGCTGGATATCAATTTCACAGTTCTTCTGAAGATGGTGAGAATAAAATAACTTAGGCAAAATATGCTTGGTTCTATCACCTTTGATGTAACCTTCTCTGACTTGGGATATACAAGCGGCATTATCTTCAAAAATGACTGTTGGAACATCAGTGATAGAAGGTAGAGCGCAAGAGCTTCTAATATGTCCAATCAGTGACGTAGCCACACACATTCCCGGCTGGATTCATGCAATGCAATAATCTCAGAATGATTCGAAGAGGTGGCTAGAAGACTTTGCTTGTTGGATCGCCAAGAGAATGCAGTACCTCCACTTGTAAAAACATAACCAGATTGTGAGATAGCTCTGTGGGGATCGGAGAGATATCTGGCATCAGTGTATCCCATTATCTGATAGCCATTTGATGGGTTTCTCTGATAGAATAATCCCATGTCTGTAGTCCCGCGAAGATAGCGGAGAATCTGCTTGACACCTGTCCAATGTCTCCTTGACGGGGCAGAACTGAATCTGGCTAACAGATTTACTGCAAATGCAATGTCTGGTCTGGTACACTGGGCCAAGTACATCAATGCGCCGATTGCACTCAAATATGGTACCTCAGGACCAAGTAGTGCTTCATCTTCTTCCTTTGGTCGGAATGGGTCTTTCTCAATATCAAGAGATCTCACAACCATAGGAGTACTCAATGGATGTGCTTTGTCCATGTTAAAACGCTTCAAGATCTTCTCAGTATATGCCGTTTGATGGACTAAAACTCCACTTGAGTTATGCTCGATCTGCAAGCCGAGACAAAATTTCGTTTTCCCGAGATCTTTCATCTCGAATTCCTTTTTCAGGTATTCAGCAGCATTACGGAGCTCTTCAGGAGTCCCGATTAAATTTATATCATCGACATACACAGCGATGATAGCAAATCCAGATTCTGACTTCTTTATAAAAACGCTGGGGCAAATGGGATCGTTTGTATATCCTTCTTTTATTAGGTATTCACTAAGGCGATTATACCACATCCGCCCGGATTGTTTCAATCAATATAGAGCTCTTTTGAGCTGAAGTGAATACAAATGGCATGGTCTTCCCTCAGGTAAAAATAACCCTTCCGGGACTTGCATATAAATATCTGTATCTAACTTCCCGTACAGATACGCAGTGACCACATCCATCAGTTGCATGTCGAGTCTTTCTGAGACTACCAGACTGATCAGATATCTGAAAGTAATTGCATCCATAACAGGAGAATATGTCTCTTCATAATCAATCCCAGGTCTCTGTGAAAAACCTTGTGCCACGAGTCGCGCCTTATAGCGAACGACCTCGTTTTTCTCATTGCGTTTTCTTGCAAAGACCCATTTGTTTCCCACCGGGTTCACATTCGCGGGTGTTGGTACAACTGGTCCAAACACCTCACGCTTTGCAAGGGAAGCCAACTCTGCTTGGATAGCTTCTCTCCATTTTGCCCAATCAGTTCTATGTCGACATTCCTCTATAGAGCGTGGCTCAATATCATCGTTCTCTGTGACGATGTCAGTAGCTACTGAGAAGGAAAAAATATCGTCGACAATTATTTCATTGCGATTCCACATTTCTCCGGTACATGCATAATTTATAGAGATTTCCTCATTTCCCTCTCCTGGGGATTGTACCGGTCCCTCTCCTGGGGATTTGCCTTCTTCAAGAGGCATATCTTCAGAGAATGTGGATCGTTCAATGATGCTCTCTCCGAGAGTATTTACATTTAGTGATTGGCATTTCCTCTTCCTGGGAACAGAATCTTTCGAACCAAGAGGTCGCCCACGCTTTTGGCGTGCATTAGACGACTCATTTGCTGCAAGTTGTCCTACTGGGGTCACATGCCCTCTCGGGACATCAGCTCTTACAGCATGTCTCTCCGGGACATCAAGTTTAGCTGGAGCATTTGCAGCAGGTATATATGACTTGGTAACTTTAGCTGCGTCATTAAATGCATCAGGCATTTCATTGGCAATTTCCTGAAGATGGACAATCTTCCGCACCTCAATGTCACAGGCATTGGTACGAGGATCAAGATGAGACATAGATGGTGTGATCCAGGAAATCGCATGTCGTTCTTCTGACGACGAATCACGCCGTTCTACTGACGACGGATTGTCTCCCCCTAATGACGGGAAGACTGTCTCATCAAAATGACAGTCCGCAAAACGGGCGGTAAAAACATCACCTGTCATTGGCTCAAGATAACGAATAATAGAAGGTGAATCAAAGCCAACATATATTCCTAGCCGACGCTGAGGACCAAACTTGGTGCGTCGCGTAGGGGCAATAGGAACTTGCACAGCACAACCAAATACACGCAAGTGTGAAATGTTTGGTTGGTGACCCATAACAAGCTGCATAGGGGAATACAAATGATATGCAGTCGGACGAATCCGAACCAATGCAGCTGCATGTAAAATGGCATGTCCCCAGGCTGCAACAGGTAGCTTAGTTCTCATAAGCATAGGCCGAGCAATGAGCTGAAGACGCTTCACAAATGATTCTGCTAGACCATTTTGTGTATGAACGTGAGCAACAGGATGCTCTACGTCGATGCCAACTGCTTGGCAATAAGCGTCAAAAGCTCGAGATGTAAACTCGGCAGCTCCATCAAGACGGATAGACTTGATGGGGAATTCAGGGAAATGTGCACGTAATCGTATAATCTGAGCGAGCAAACGTGCAAAGGCAACATTGCGAGTGGATAATAGGCAAACATGCGACCACCTCGCAGAAGCATCCACCAAGACCATAAAATATCGGAATGGTCCACATTGGGGATGGATAGGCCCACAAATATCTCCCTGAATTCGTTGCAGAAAAGCTGGGGATTCAACAACGACCTTGGTTAAAGATGGTTTAAGCACCAATTTACCCAGGGAACACGCTGCACAAGCATAATCTTTGGACATCAGAATCTTCCTGTTCTGTAATGAATGTCCCTGCGTGTTTTGAATTATTCTACTCATCATGGTAGAACCTGGGTGACCAAGTCGGTCATGCCAAAGCATAAACGCTTTCGGGTCATTGAACTTCTGGTTCAAGACGGCATAAGATTCAACCCTTCTTATTATCGTATGATACAAACCAGAGGAGAGAGCTGGGAGCTTCTCTAATATACGCTTCTGGTGTGAGACAGTGGAGGTAATACACAAGTATTCCATATCATGCTCATTCACTGTCTCAAGGTGGTATCCATTACGACGTATGTCTTTAAAGCTCAACAGATCTCTCCTGGATCTGGAGGAATACAAAGCATCGTCAATATCAAGTATTGTACCACCCGGGAGCATAATACTAGCTCTACCAGAGCCCTCAATCAAACTGGTCGTACCAGTGATAGTAGTCACGCAAGCCTTGAACATACTCAAGCTCGTGAAAAATTTACTATCACGGAGGATTGTATGGGTCGTAGCACTGTCTGCTAGACAAACATCCTCGCCATATTGGCTTTGTTTGGATATGTCTCTGCTTGGACCAATATCTCGGGATATGCCTCTGCTTGGGTCCATATCCTTAAAAAAATAAAGCAAGTATAAGCATATACACAAAACGCTTATATTATATATGAACAAAAGTAGTACAGAAAAGTAATACAAGAAAAGTAGTACAATTGGTATGAACATACTCAATCCCCAATTGTATGGCAAAACTCTAATTGGTGTGAACATGCTCACCCCCCAATTAGTTTGCTTACATCCTCTCCTTCTAGATCGAGAAACATATCGGACAACTCCAGGTGGGTATCATCAGTGGGAACACCATTACAAATATAATTTGTCTCGGCACCAGTTTTGGCTTTCTTACATGAAGCCTGATACAAGTCAACTAGGTGCTCGGCCGTATAACAATTACGCGCCAGGTGTCCTTTCATACCACAACGATAGCAGGTTACATCTCTAGGGGGTCTATTCCAACCTCTCCCTTTTCCTTGCTTCGTTTCGGCTTTATCCCTCTCCTGGGGATCAGCGTTATTCCTCTTCTGGGGATTTTGTGTAGCATGATTTGGATTATTCCACTTCCCGGAATTATTCCGTCGGTAGCGTCTACCGCGCCTACCTTTATAACCAGGTCGTCCACGTCCCTGTCCTGAAGCAGTCGCTGCATAAGCTTCGGGTACAGACGTAGAACTAGTGGGACGAGCCTCGTGGTTTAATAACAACAATTCATTATTCTTCTCAGCAACTAGAAGGCAGGAGATCAATTCAGAATATTTTTGAAACCTACGCTCTCTATATTGCTGCTGTAACAGCACATTAGAGGCATGGAAAGTGCTGAAGGTTTTCTCCAGCAGCTGCGCATCAATAACAGTATCACCACACAGTCTCAGCTACGAGGTTATTCTGAATAAGGCCGAATTATATTCTGTTACTGACTTGAAGTCTTGCAACCACAGGTTCCTCCAATCATTCAAAGCATCAGGATGTATGACCATCGACAAGTGGCCAAATCTATCCTTTAAACAAATCCAGAGGACTAACGGATCTTTCACCGTCAAATATTCAGATTTAAGTCCCTCATGGATGTGGTGCCGAATGAAAATAGTAGCAGCAGCAGCACAACTCTCTGTGGTCCACTGATTTCCTTCCCAGATAGTATCTCCGAGTTACTTAGACGCGAGATGGAGTTCCATATCAAGGACCCAGGAAAGGTAGTTATTTCCAGTGATATCTAAAGCAACAAACTCAAGCTTCGTAAGATTCGACATTGAAAATAAGACAACACAAGTATACCTTTCTGATTTTGTGAGATGCCCAGGAGCTTTGGATTGATCACAAAATGTCGGGGTCTCGATCTGGAGAGTGGCAAAGAGTCGTGTTGATAACATGTTATAATTTTTGGGCGCACAGAATATACGTCGAGAGAAGTGGGAAGAGGATATTACTTATTCACTCTTTTTGTAACATACATACTCATTGTACAATATATATCTCTCTTAACATACAAACTCATTCTCTCTAAAAGTTAACTAGTTCGTACGTAACATTCCTCTGTTACTTGTATCTGTCATACCTTACAAAACTGGGTAACCTATATATAACGGAGGGTGCATGTGAGGATGCACCCTCAAGAGGCACGTATAACAACGTGCCTGTTTGCATGGCTCATAGGCGGTGGGACAGCCACCTACCCCATGCGTCATAACTGAAAGGTCCATGTTTTTATGTTTGTCGAATTTCGTGTCAAAGGTAAACTCAAGATGGTCAATGTAACTTGAGTTAGAGTCTAGTGAGTC
>MVGT01003693.1:17455-66449 GCA_002174775.1 Macleaya cordata
AATCTCTAGTTAGTTTTAGTTGGTCTTGTGTCGATAACTTTTAAATTAGGAACAATCTTCTGCGGGAATGACCCTTGCTTACAACTATACTCAATAACGATCTTACTTAGTGCAGGGATTTTAAGTGATACACTTTTTACCGTATCAAGATGTACATGATTTGAGCCTGTTATCCAAGCAAACAAATTGGTTACGTTCATGCAAAATTTACTGATCAAAAGAGAACACAAATATTAATGGAAGATGTCATATATATACATCATAAACTAACAAGAATATCGAAGTTATTATTTAATTAAATCAATATAGATGCAATGGATGCTCTTACCGCATCTATATCAGTGAAATGAGATGTAGTAAAAGCTCTTAACCATCATCATGGACATAGAGGAAGGGAATCAAACCAGATGAAACAATAAACAGCAATAATTTGTCGATACGTAAATAGTATTATAAGATAGAGCAACACAAGTGTTTCCTACTTCTATAGAGACCCAACCATTAATCTATAGGGGTCTCAAGTGACTCCGAGTGAGTGGAGCAGTGAAAGAAAAGCACAAGTCAATGATCTGGTGGGAACATCTTTTTGTCTAAACCTAGACAATAAAAAGAAATTTTTTGAAGAGATACTCCAAGTATAGCAAGCATAGCAGTTGGACCATAGGAAAGAGAAACAAATAAACCTGCCCGCAAAGAATATTTTAGAACCAGCATCATTGATAGATTATGAATGGTGGTACTAGAGACCCTAAATTAGAAGTGGTAGCAACAAAGATCACTTAGCAATTGTCGATGATGTCACAGGTTCACGATTAGATTAGGTAGTTAAAATGACCTAAGAGATAATAAGGCTCTGTGTGGTAACTGCATGCATGTGATAAGTGAAATCTTAATTTGCAACAAAAAGTGAAGGTTATTCAGTCAACTGGTTGATGAATGCATGGCAAAGATTAAGATTCTTTACTGAGAAGCAACTGCATAATTCTCCCGAAAAAAAAAGTTCATTTACTTTTCCAAATTATCAAAGCATGCAACTTGTTCCTTTTGCTCTATAACTGCAAAACATCTCATGCAAGAGTTGGACAAATCACTTTAAAACGAATTGACTTTAAAAAAGGGATGAAGAACTCGTAAGTAGAAATATTGGCCTAATTACATCACTAATTCTCTTTCTCAATATTTAGAGTTCAGCAAAATCAATACCATTCTAACCAATCAATAAGTTTTTATAAGGTTGAAAACCAGAAACAATAAAAGAAAAGAAAAATGAGAATGAGAATGGGAAAGAAAGAGAGAAAACTGTCGCACATGCGCACCTCTCTCCTCGTTTATTTAGAGATTGGGAGGGACATAAGGCCAGTTACAAAAATAGCAACTAAAGGACACTAAGAACATAAAATAGACTACTAAAATAAATAAGGGCTGGCCCCAGTACTAGTCGACATAAGCCTTCTAACATATGTCACTCTCTCATGACTGCAAGTTGAACATGCCTGTTTATTAATCAACTACGAGTGATCATATTGCCTCTTTATACCATCATGTTGCTTTAACTTATACCCATTTTGAGAATTGGAAGGGAATTTTGAGTTGCTAGATATAGTAATGAAAGCATACATCTGGTTCTTCTCTAACATGTCTTGTATTCAAGAATGGCAGACAACTAACGTAATACATTGGATCTGCGCAGACCTCCCCAGTAACCAACGTACATTTTTTGGTAACGTATCTATCCAGGTGCATGGTAAACATCACTAATCATCAATCCTTCTGAGTCAGAATTTGTTCGAGTTCCTGCCCAGATTTCCATGCTTCTTCCTTGGCCTGCTAGTGGCATGGCACATTCTGCACGAAGTTGTCTTTAAATATAAAACTTAGGGTGCCATAGATGCTCATTTCCTCGACAATGTTATGGTTTGTTTTATACTTTTGAATGTTATGTTCTATGTGCTCGTTTGCACCGAACTCTAAGACTAACGAATATGAACGTAAATTCATTCTGTGATATGCCAAGAGCATTTTGTTTCAAACATCAATTGGGTTACAATAATACAGCTATTGTACTAAATAAATCAGTGATGCATATATACTTGCAGATAATCAAAGATTAACTCACAATTTCAAACAGTGGGCCAGTTGCAAATGCAATTACCGGTCAATAGTATCGCCATGTCCAAGCTGTCCATTTGTACCCCTACCCCATGAAAAAACGTTATGCCTGTCTGTAACAGCAATTGTGTGCCTCCATCCACAGGAGATATGTACTACTTTCTGCAAGTGAAACAAAGAAAATGTCAAAAAATGGATTACTAAATTAGATAGAAACACACCACTGACAAACAAAAAGTCAAAAGCAGAAAGTTTTGTGGGAACAGCAACAGCAAGGGTGCCCATCTTAATTAGTTAGGAATTTAAGCGAAAAAAAAAAAAAACTTGCCTGTTCACGTGGAAATGTAACTTGAACGGGAGAGCAGTGATCAACATTATCACCAACACCAACCTGCCCAAACTGTACGGGAGAAGACATGACAAAATTAATATCCACTGGCCAGAACAGCTCTATTATCTATTTTTATTATAAAGTAGACAAAATTATAAGAAAGATGTTATCTTATGCATATATTGTATATAGTAATCAAATTTAAAGGAATAGTGAGAAGTTTATAAAGAGAAGCATATGCTGTAGAATACTTCATTAAATTTCACGCCCAACACAGCACTACATATAACCTAAACTAAAAATACGCTTTTACTAACAGAAATTGAATCATGGGCTGCACAGTGTGTTTCGTGCAGCGAAATACCATGGTCTACCGTCTTAATACCCAAAAAACATTAGTAGAATCTCCCTTATTCATCTCATAGGATTTCCGTATTTCTGTTCAGATCCAAATTACCATAGGAATGTCAATGTATAGTCGAAAATACGAATCTGATTCGAATTCGTATCCGAATTTTAAGATATTATTCGAAAGCTCGGATATCGAATATTTTTTTTGGATATTAAAGATTTTAGGATACGGATTCGGATATTAAGGAATTCACTCCGCTAATATCCGATTCGATAAAAAATCACATACATATAAGAAAATACAATATATGATATATAAAAATTGTATATAATCTGTATACTTATATATAGTATGTTGAACTGCACCGCGGCTGCCTACGTACCCAAAAAGGGATCAAGCATAACGTAGTTCATCATTCAATCCCAGACAAGGCACTCATATAACTTTTTAACTTTAGTGCTAGTTCAACCAACTTACACAATCTCTCGACAATAGTAGTACAAATTTAAAACATCGATAGACAAATCCAATCCTCAAATAAGATTAGAAACGACAAACAATTGAATGTACACACACATGATTCTAATAGAGAATGTCACTACTTCTATCAACTGAAGTAGTTTATGATCTTCAATCAATTTAGTCTTACTCGTTCACTCTATGTTGTGGTCCACAAATTAACCCAATTATGCATTGGGTTATCTTGTGTTAACATCAACTCTTCTTCATCAATAAACAAGTAACCTGCCTCAGCTAAGGTATACTTCCATAATTTCGAATGCGACATCTCGGTCAATCGCATAAAAGCTAAGTAGTCGAGATCGGCTTAACTCGCCGAGTCACTCCCCAGATCCTTGGTTTTCCTGAGTCACTCGACGATTCTTGACCGATTCAAGCCGATTTTCTTTGGATTGGACTCAGTGTGACTCAGCAATGACTTGCCCCTTTACTTCTTTTTAACTATGAAACCCTAAAAAAAAAGGAAAGAGAAAGAGAGGGAAGAGAAGAGAGCTCGACTGTGGAGAATGGAGACTCAACGATCTCACCACCAGGCACCAGCTTGCAGGTACGTCTTCTTCGATCACAGATCTAGTCCATCTCTTCCTCTCCTTCATCTTCTTCTTCGATTACAGATCTGATCGATCTCTTCTTCTTCTTCTTCGATCACAGATCCAGTTTATCTCTTCTTCTCCTTCATCTTCTTCCTCGATTACAGATCTGTTTGATCTCTGATTCTCTTCTTCTCTTTCAATCACAGATCAGGTATCTCTGGTTCCCTGCTTCTCCTTCGTCTTCTTTTCTTCTACTAAAAAATATGAGAGAAAGTCATTGACCAAAAAAAGATATGAGAGAAAACCTAATTTTAGGTTAAATGGGGTTGGGTTTGGTGGGTTTGGGCTCAAGGTCCAGTTGTAGACACCCCAATTTTGACCCCTTATATAGACACATAAATGAATGTATTCCAAATTGAGACTAAACTCATTTCAAACCCATCCAAGATGAACCCAAAATCAGCTCAAAATTAGGCCCAAAACAGGCCTAATTCAGCTCAAAATCCAGCTCAAAACTGCCCATCAGCAGCCTAAAATGGAAAAATCAGTACAAGTCCAATTGGGCCCAATATCAGGCCCAAAAACGGATCAATATGAGCCCATTAAAAGTCAGCACATAGGTTAACCCCATTCCAAGCCCATTTCAAAGTTAGAACTCATTTCCTTCCACCTCATTTAGTAAATCCCATTTCTTTTACACTTAAATCACTTCATTATCTCTAAATATCTATCCACTTGATAAAACAATCATCATGTTTCATATTTTCATCCTACCTCCTTACTATGCTGGATGGAAGGCTATAAATAAGGCCTTCCATTCCTCATTTAAAAAAAAAAAAAGAAAGACTTAGAATTTTGAGAACAAAAGGCTTAGAATTTGGAGAGCTTAAACACTTAGAATTGGAGAGAAGTTTAGACTTGAATGTAAGAATTTCATATATGAGATTATCAATTCAGCACTTATGAATTATACTAGTCTCTTTATATTTTCTACTCTCTTTACCTCTACTCTTCACTTACACTTTTAGATATATATAGCCTTCCATCCTTCACTTAGTTTTCCATACCTTAAGTGAGAAAATCACTTCCACCCAAGCAAACAGATTTTTAGTTATATATACTGTGAGAGAAAAGAAAACAGCAACATTTGGAAGAAAAATAACAAGATTCAGTCCATTTTCAATAACAAGGCAAAGCTTTACCCAATTTTAGCCACAACACTTATAAAATTTAAGAGTGATGTGTCCTTCTTTGGCATAAGGACTTTCATCAATTCATCTTCAACAAGTTTGGAAGATCATAAAAAAGAGGGCGAAACTCTACCGGATTCTAGCTTCAACACTCTTATTGATTTAGGAGTGGCGTAGCCTTTTTCCGACAAGATATTTCAAAACCCATTTCTGTCCAATCTATCTAATAAATACAGGTATGAAAATCAATCAACTCGGTTAACTTCAAGATAATCTAAAATTGATTATCTTGAAAAGCCATCTTTTTAAATTCATGTAAAATTGTACTACATACATATCTATATTTTGCTCTAAAAACAAAATTATGTTCATCTTAATATATTACTAAATTTCCCTTCCAGTTATTTTTCATTTTCTTTCTTTTACACCTTTATTTACATTAATGCTATTTCCCTTCCAGTTATTTTTCATTTTCTTTCTTTTACACCTTTATTTCCCTTCCAGTTATTTTTCATTTTCTTTCTTTTACACCTTTATTTACATTCTATGCAATATACAATACTTACTTATATTTCTACTTCTATACTATGTTTTATACACCCTGTTGTACTTGTCTTTTAAATTTATACACCCTGTTGTATTCGTACTTTTAAATTCATAAATCTTTCAGGAAATCTAATATAGATTATCCTGACATACTGTGATGCAAGAGTGTCATTTTCTCTATTATCTTCAAAAATCAGTTAAATATGTCGTTTAAAAACAGATCAAAAGTAATTTCATAAAAAATATTTCTTAATGAAATTCCGAATGAATCTACTCTAAAATGAAAGTATTTGTTCAAAACTTGGATAGGCTCGAATATCGAAGTATCCAGATTTTTATCCTTCACAAATATTGTGAATCCCCATTTACTCTAAAAAATAGAGTTTTTGTTCAAAAATATGTTTCAAAAGGAAATACAAATTCAACTTGGATATGTTCGAAAATCGAAGTATCTAGACCCGTCAACTTTCACAAATATTGTGAATCACGTCTATTCTCAAAAAGAGAGTATTCATTCAATCATATNGATATGTTCGAAAATCGAAGTATCTAGACCCGTCAACTTTCACAAATATTGTGAATCACGTCTATTCTCAAAAAGAGAGTATTCATTCAATCATATATTTCAAAGAAAGATACATACTTAGTCTGAATACGCTCGAAAATCGAAGTATTCAAACTTATGTGCAAAATTTCCTAATCAGTTCATATAATAAGTATTTTTTTTAATTACCCCTAATACGAAGTAGAGACCGATCTTGGATCGGGCGGTTGTCAGGTGCCTCCTACCTTCCTGACCCGTAATAGAGTTCTCTTATTCAGAATCTCAAATCGCAGATGAGTCAAAGGAAGACTGACATTAGTGTTTTTCAAAGAAAAGACTAAGGAACAGTTTTCCAACTAAAGGGTCCTGATTCCCTTAAAAGTCAGGTGGCGACTCCAAATCAAAATTCAACAAACTCTTAGAGAGAGATACAAAACGTATCTCCCTCGGCCAAAAGTGCAAGAGAGTTTTTACCTCCTAGCGTTCGACCAAAAGTGAGGGTTTAAGGATTTATTAGGCTTGGGTTTTAAAGATGTTTTAAAGATTTAAGAGGATTTGAACGGGTTGGGCTGGGATTTAATTGGTCTGGGCTTTGCTTATTCATAGATTTTATTTATATATATATAATATATTTTTGTATAAGACGAGTCTGGGCCGAGTCTGGGCCAAGTCTGGGCCGAGTGGACTCGCAAGTGACTCGCCCGACTCGGGGATCGGCCCCTGGCCGAGTCCAAGACAATCCCGAGCCCGACTACTTAGCATAAAATGCAAACAGAGAAGAACAAGCCAACTACCAAACACAATCATCACAAATATTTGCGGAAGCGTATCTTTATCTCACACATAAATCTGAACTCGACTCTCATTAGAACCTTAACAAAATTCATTAATCAAAACCTAATTAATTTTCGTACAATGAACTCCTTATATAGATAACTTCTCACATAAGAGCCCAAAACTTACGAAAAACCTAAAAACTTGCAACCCAAGTTATCTACTAACCTAAGGACACATTCTAAACATAAAATAACTCTAAAATAGCAATTTAAGACCTCCTCAAATACCTTACTAAAGCTAATACGAATTTATTAAAAATAGAAACTATTTTCACTCTAAAATATTGTGTACACATCATACTCCCCGTCTTCAAAAAAGTTCGACCCAAACTTCGAATAAAAATCCGCACCAAGTAAATCTTCACCAAAATAGCCCTTAATACCAAACAGTTAATAGAGCCGATAGTTGATGATTGTAATCGGTTGTTTAGTTTTGAGAGATTAATTAAGTGTTATTTTATTGAGTAAACTATTGTAGTTTTGCTTCCACGCTACAGTTTGCATCATTATAACAAGTTGTTTAAGACTAATTCAACCAATATCTTTAAGTTGATAATCCACTAGGCCTGGGTGTTGTTTTTTACTTCATTTATACTCACATAACAGTTTAGACTTCATTCAAACATTATAGTCACAACATACCACACTAATAGTCTCAGTAAACCCAAGGTCAACCAAGTAATTTGCATTACCATCTAGGAATTGACAGACTACTATTATAAGCGACATATAGATAAACTCCAGCACACATATGGATCCCACAGCACACATATAATCAGTTTTCAGCATGTAGTTAATACTAGAATATGTGTAGAACTATTTCCAATAAATAAATATGACATTGAATGGTTATAGATTTGAGTTCAGCACATGTTTCAACCTAGATAGGTATATTCCTATTTTTCAGCATTGATTCATTACTTTAAATATAATTCCAGCATAGATACATTAGTTCAAATATGATTTCAGCATAGATCCGTACTCCATAACAAACATAAGATCGATTTCAGCATGCATATTAAGCGTAAAACTAGTGTAAACTTAATTACAACAAGTTTATAAACCACAAAACTGATGCGAACATGTTTCTATATGCATATATACATTATATCAGTTGCATACATGATTTCAACATGTAAATAATCCTTAATATAGTTGCATACATGATCTAAACATACACAAACCCTAATCGTACAAAAACCACTTGATTGGAAGAGGCTACAAGAGTTGTAAGGTTAAGAAACTTATATGTAAGCAGCCCCTTCAGTCGATTTCTTCTCTTCATGGATCTTCTATCTTCTTCCACTTTTCTGCACTAGGGTGTCTCCTTTCTCTAGTTGCTGATTTATTTCTCTCTCAACCCTCATGTTACAATTGTTTTCCCCCCACAGACTTTAGGGCCTTCTAAAATACCTCTCAAACAGCTAGTACGAAAATAATAAAATTAGAAACTAAAAATTGACCCACCACAAATAGGTTTCCTAAAAAGTTGGATATCTAAATAAATTAGATTTTCTAAATGTTTGGTTGTAGGAATAAGGGGAAACTATTATTAATGGGTCCCTTCACTTAAGTTTACAAGATTAGGTCTACATATTCTAGGTTAGATTATTCCTAACCTAGTTTAGCCAAATCAGCCCTCAAACACCAAAATACTAAACACACCCAACTTAAGTTATGTACACCCATACTAAATAAAATACAAATAATACAACATACTATAATAAAAATATGGGGTATTACAGATACTACCAAATTTCAGATAATGTAATTGTATTAGCTTATCGAATCGAATTGGATATTATCGGATATTTGAAAAAGCTTTCGAATACGAATTCAAATTGTGAAATGGAATATCTGTTCGGATATTGGATCGAATTCGGATAAAACAATTTTTTTTTCGCATTCGGATTCGGATACTGCACTATCCATTCCGATAGTAACCATTGACATCCCTAAATTACCAAAACATCACCCATTTGGATTGAACTTTAATTTCCTTCTCCTGCCTATCCCATAAGAGTACTTGCAGTTTGATAGTATTGTGTACCAGAAGTAGTTGTAATTATATTTTGGCATGTATTATGATGGAAAAGCATAACCATGTAACATGCAATAATAATTAATAAAAGGTTAGCCTTTTAGAACAGACAACACAAACCATTACCTTCTAAACTAAGTCAGATTAAAAACTAAAGTTCTAAGAGAAATTTATTAGGACTCTTAAAATGTCGGTTGATTTCTGTTACACTCTCAATTAAATACAGTTTTTACTACGGATTATCTGAAGGTTTCAGAACAAAATTCTTGCCTCTGTTTTGAATTCTAGTTTTTAGTTTACCAAGGATAATCTGAAGATTTCAGAAGGAATTTCCTGGCTCCGTTTTGAATTGTCTTAGAACTTGATACGAGATACCTATTACCAAGAGAAACCAAAAAAGTTATGATGAAATTAAGTCAATAGCAGACAAGACAAGATAAGATTCGAAGATGATTGAAGTTCTGAGTCAATTAGGATGCAGAACAAATATTTTGTGAACCAACCAAGACTTCCATAAATAGAAATATAACATGGGAAGATGTAAACCTCTCCAAAGCTATGTTTTGGGCTTCAATAAGCTCTTTCACCTACATAAGGAGGTAAGAGTGAATGGATACGACAAATTAGTTGTTAAGCTACTGTATTTATGCAGTTTTTCGGATCGGTTTCCTAAAATATTTGAAATAAATCTGTACTATTCTTCTACAGTACACTGAGTCAGAATAAGCTTGTAAGAATTGACGAATCAGGTACTCAATTATGCGAAGCTTTCCATTGAAGGACATGAATGTAAAAATAGGAAAATGACAAGCCCCAACCTTATTCCATCCCCATCCATAAAGTTTTCCATCAGATGTTACAGCCATAGTGTGCCGCCAACCACCTGATATCTGAAAGGATTTGAGCCACAAAAATGTTGAAAAAACAAGATTGACCAAAACAATATTAGGGCCTAGGAAATAAATTTATCTAAAAATCAGCAATACATAGATTATGCAATACACTATCAAAACTCAAATACTTATATAAGCTAAACACAAATAAATTCATAATCCAGATTCTAAATTATCAATCAAAATTAAAAACTCAAAATTATTCGAAGTTCAAACTCCAATAAGATTAACCAATTTATTATTCAGATATCGAAAATGATAGAGGAATTTGATGACATGATGACTCTTTCATTGAAAATCATTAACATGCCCCTCGTCATCGTCACTTGTAGGGTCATCCAAAAAGTCGTCATGGCATCGAATGCCTCTATCATCTTCAGGGTCGTCTCTACATTCACTCACTCATCCTCTTCAGCCAGCAAGTGGGAAAAAACGAAAAACTAGGTTTCCAGAAAAGAAACCACAATCGCAGGATATGTAAAGTAGGGAAAACTGGGATTTGAAGATGAAAAGAGAAGATATTTCATAAAATAGACCGAAATTGTTGACGATGCGGACTATGATTGTCGTGGGTCAGTTTCAAGGTTGACGCCTTTCAATTTAGAGGCATAAGCCTCATAAAAAGAGGTTGAGGCTTAAACACCTCGCCTTGAGGCTAGCTTTCCTAAACAATGCACCAAACAGAAGTGGTATTTAAGACTCATCTTTTGGTTATAATGTTAGTTACCCTAGTCCGGGTTCTAGCTTTCCACTGCTTGTCTGGAAGTCCGAATGGTTCATGAGAGCTCATATCTATTCCATGATTGTTTATCGGGATTAGTTGTGTGTTAGTGATGTGGCACAGCGGAAGTCTTAAGAAGAAAAGTAGAGAAATAGACGAAAGGATACGGAGATCCTCAAGAGATACACGAAGAGACGAACTTGAGATTCACAAAATATATGAAAACGAGAGGATTCACGAAAAGAATAAAGAAAGAAAGGATAGTTAGGGATCAAAGCCACAAAAGACAATGCCTTTAATTCATAATGGAATAAAAATAACTTGTTTACAATCTAATGATCAGTCTACTTAAATAATAACTAATAAATAGCTAAAGACTAAAATACCCTTAAACCCTAACAAAGAAATACTAATCAACTTAAATAAATAATCGAAAAATGTAAAAAAAGTCCTTATTTTGTAGGAGACCGATGATTTTAATCCCTCACTAAAATAATTTTATAATTTTAATCCTTATTTTTTTTAGACTTTATGATTTTAGTCCTTAAAAAATTATAATGTTATGATTTTAGTCCCTAAAAATTAAAAAGTGTAAAATAGTTTTTTTAAAATACCTAAGGTACCCTTGTTCACGGTTTTTTTTTGTAAGTTGGACAAAAACTATAATCCTTAAAAGTTCTCAATCGAGAAAATCTGCATTTGTTCCATTAAATCCTTCATCAGGTTCGATTAAATCGTTCATCCTACTTTTGATTTTCAATCTCCATCTACAAGTATTAAATAACAAGTATTTAGAACACATGCGTATCACATAAATTTTAAAAATTGTAGATCTAAACTTCTAATTTGAGAAATTTCAGATCTGATCATGCGATTTGAGTAATTACAAATCTGAACATGTGATTTGAGAAATCGCACATCTGAACATGCGATTTAAGAAATTGGAAGCTCGAACTTGCGATTTCAAAAATTACAAGTCTGAACTTGCGATCGCAAACTAGGTTGAGAGTAAATCAAGAAAGAGAAAAAATAGAGAGAAAAATAGATATCAAACTTGTAATTTGAGAAATAACATATCTAAACTTGCAGATCTGAAATTGCAAGTTTGAACTTGCAATTTTAAGCAATTTTAAGAAATTGCAAGTCTGAACTTGCAATTTTAGAAATTGCAAATCTGAACTTGATATCGCAATTAAGATGCGAGAAAATGAAGAAAGAGAAAGAAAGTAGAGAAAAAATTGATATCAAACTTGCAATTTGAGAAATTACATATCTAAACTTAGAGATCTCAGAAAATGCAAGTTTGAACTTGCAATTTTTCAGAAACTGCAGATCTGAACTTGCGATTGCAATTTAGGTGAGAGAAAATAAAGAAAAAGAGAAAGTAGAGAGAAAAGTAGATATAAACTTGCAATAAATTCAAGATCTAAACTTGCTAGTTTGCGAATTTGCAAGTTTGAACTTGCAATTTCAGAAATTCTAGATCTGAACAAGTTTGTAAGAGAAGAAGATGAGATAATGCAAATTTAAATTTTAAACACGGTGAAGAACTTACCGCTGATGGAAGATCTGTCGAAGAAGGGCGAGTTCGTCGAAGAAGAAGATGAGATCGGACATTTGAAAGATATAATGAAGTCGGAGGAGTACGAGACAAGGAAAGTTATAAAAGAGTTCGTCAGCGCTGGAGAATAGAAGAAATCAGAAGGAGGATGAATGATGATGAGTACGCCGGCCACCGGAAGTTAGAAAGAAACGGTTAAAAGAGGGAGGATGACACCGCCGGTTTTTGCTTCATCTGAAACATGTTGGTGTTTTAGGTTTTGTTATTTATTTCATGTTGGGATATATTTGGAATAGTTTGTTTTTAAAGGCTAGTTGTGTCTTCTTAAAAATAAGGATTAAATTCATAAATGTTTTTAATCCAAAGGATTAAAATCACAAGACTTAAAAAAATAGGGACTAAAATCCCAAAACCCCATAATTAAAATAATAAAATAAATTGAAAGTAGACCCAAGGCCTGTTGATGAGGGCATCCAGGTCGTGTTCTCAAAGATGTGGTGCATCTTGTACCACATTAGTTAGCTTGGGGTTATAATGGACAAGTACGAAGAACGCCGGAGTTGTAACCTGCTAGCGATCAAGGTATTAAATGTCGATTTATTTCGACCGAAATAATCGAAAAATTTCGGTTTCGGGAGGTACCGACACGAAATTGCACTTACACTGTCGGTTTGTACCTAGTTCGATCGATATTTTCAAAATTTCGTAATATTTCGATTTTCATAAAATTTCAGCTTAAAAAATTCAAAAAAAATCGGTGGAAGATTTCGATTAACGATATTACCAACAAAAATTTTAACTTTTTTTTTCAAAAAAACTGAAAAAATCTTCAATCAATCTTTATATTTTGCTTTTCAAAGGGAATAAGAGAGGGAGGTAGAGAGAGACACATCCTAATTCCTAAAAAAAAACCTCCCACGGTTAAACGTATGACAGAGGAAGAAAGAGAGAGAGAGGAGGAGAAGAAGACAGAAGAAACAAAAATGAGTTCTTCTTGTTTTTAACGGAGAGATAAACCCCTTGCAAGTTTTCTGTTGTAATGTGGGCACATCAAGTTTTGATGTACCCACATTAAAAGATAAAGCTGTTTGGAGTTTTTTTTGTTGTAAGATGGGTTCATCATTTTTTGATGTACATGCAATAAAAGATGAAGCTGTTTTAAGTTTTTTTTTGTTGTAAGATGGGTCCATCAATTTTTGATGTACATGCATAAAAGATACATTTATTTTAAGATTTTTTCTGTAATTTGCGTAGATGAGGTGATCCAAGGGATGATTTTATATGAGAATTATCTCATGTTCTCAAGTATCATGTTATCTAATGACTTATTGACTATGAGCCTCTTTGAACAATATGTCCATCATTTCTATTAAATTGTATTTATTTCCACACTAACTGAAATATTTCCATTTCCAAGCCGACCGAAATTTAATACCTTGCTAGTGATACCTTAAACCCATTTTATGTATTTGGGGGATCACACATGACAGTATATGGACCAACCTAACAAGTCTTGGCTCAGTATTCAATTAGTTCCCTAATTTCAGTTGTCACTTGCATTCTACTACGGTCTTGAAGTTCATGTTTGCATATTTTAACAACCTTTTAATAGGAAAGGCAGATAGAAGTGATATAACATATTACTGTAATGGATGAATACAAGAGTTGACCTGAGAAACAACATCATTGCTCAGGGCTTCTAACTGATGAGGAATAAGGTGATCCTCGAAGTCGCCATGCCCCAGTTGACCATATTTGCTCCACCCGTAAGTGTATAGACTCCCTGAAGAGGAGACAGATATTGTATGCCGCCATCCACATGCAACTAGAACCATCTTTTGTCCCTGTAATATTATAAACAATTTTAAAAAATGAGATATAAAATAAACAAGAAATCTACAAAATTTACGTTAGGAGAAAGAAGATTACAAAAGTAAATTCCAATCAGCTTCCCTAAATACGAAGAACATGAGATTACTCCATGACTATTTAGTAATGAGGCCAAATATACAAAAAGTACCTGCACCAGAATTACACAAGAGCAATATACTATGGACCTAACTTATCCTACATGGATACAAAGAACTGCTTTTTCTTTATAAAGGAAAAACTTTATTAATTCGGTCAGGAAGGCATCACCGAAGGAAGGATTCCTAAAAGAACACAAAATCTTGGAACCTTGTGTTATAAAATAATTATCAGTAGATGACCAATGATAGAGTAGAGCTTTGATCTCCAGAATAACATCAATTAAGTCCTTCTCTTGTCTTCAAATACTACGGTTCCGCTCTTTCCAAATTCCCCAAGTGATGGCAAAAAAAACAATTCCCATAGCAGTTTCCCCCTTGGGCCTTTAATGGACATGTCCATGAACAATAGCAGTCCATTGCTAGCTGAGAAAATAACCCCAGACCCTGTCCACAAACTGCAAGTGAAGAGTTGATGATGAGCTGATTCGCCTTTAGATTTGCACATGTAACACTTGTTTACTGTTGCCATCCACTTCTTTGGAGCCGATCCATCATGTTGAGCTCGTTTAGAGATGCTTTCCACATGAAAAACATTACGCGTTGTGGAACTGGAGCCGTCAAAACTTTCATGCAACGATAGTCCGGGATATGATCATCCGTCAGTTGGAAGTATAGGACTTGACTGAGAAGACACATTTTGCATCCGGCTGCCATAACCTAATGTCTATCCCTTCCTGCTCTAGCCTTAAAGAACTAAGTACATCAGTTAACTACTAAAACTCAGAAAATCTTATTCCAATGCAATAATCACAAGTCCCTAATACAGCCTATTTATAGACAAACATAAGAAACCCAAAATAACTAGGAAACCCAAAATAGAAACAACTAGGAAACCTTATTAGAATGAAACTAGGAAACTTAAATTAAGTCGGAAACTAACTAGTGGTTAAACTTAGAAAGTTACTAAAACCAGAAACACTATTCACGTGAACAGTAACACTAAAATATAAACTTCTAACACTCCCCTTCAAGCTGGAGCATAGAGGTTAAACATGTCCAGCTGGCCACAATGAGTATAAACCGAGCACAAGCAAAAGACTTCGTCAAACATCTACAAACTGATCTTCACATATCCTTCAACTGGAGCAAAAAAACTTGAACTTCCTCATAAATGTGTAGACCTTCCACTGATACGAAAGACACCACCATGAACTTCTCATTATCGCAAACTTTAACACTTCACGTAGCCACCAACATATAAATGGATACCCACTTCCAACACTCCCCCTTAAGATAAAACTCATCACTTTCAAACTTCAGCAACAACCATGGAATCTCATACCCAAACACACAAACACATAACCTGCCACGGGAAAACTTGCCTCGGGCAAAGCCAACTAGTATCACTTACTAAGGCAACACACACAACCAACAGCCAATAGTATCACTTACTTTGGCATAAACACTCGTTCCTCAACTTGAGAGAGCACAGAAAGGGGGCACAATGATCTATGGTATTGCATGAGACTTGATCCAAACCAATAAACAAGTAGCAACATAATCTCTAAGGGGGTGGAGGTTGATGATGATGATGATCTCCCAATTTTGTAAATACGAAAACCTAAATATTAGGGTTTCACAAAACCACTTGGAGAAGATCCAAAACTTCAAACAACACAACCTATGTTGTTAAAGGCGTCGCCTAGACGCGCCCTATGTTGTTAAAGGCGACGCCTAGGCGACCTAGGCGAGTCGAATTCTGAAGTATCGCAGCGCCCCCCTCCAAATTCCACAGGTTATCGCTTTCTGCGCCTGGGCGCGCCTAGGCGATCGCCCAGGGTCACCCAGAGTGCTTAGGAGGCGGTCGCCCCATAACTTAAGCGTGGTGGCCCAAATCAGTTGGGTGTTTTTTGTAAAATATAAATTTTGGTGGTTTTTTTTCATTTTAAAGTCTTTTAGGGGGTTTAAAAATAAGTTTTAGTTTTTTAGGGAGTCTATTGGGGTCGATATTTTGGGGAAAAAATTAGACATTTGAGGAAAGGGGGAAAATGAGGAAGGGAAGCTAGGGTTGCCGAGTCGTCATTGCCGATTGCCGTCGACGGTGAGTTCTTCTTCTTCTTCTTCTTCTTTCCTTCTTCTTTCCTTCTTATTCTTTCCTTCTTCTTCTTTCCTTCTTCTTCTTCTTCTTCTCTGCTGCCGGCCTGCTGCTGCTGCTTCATCTTCTTCTTTNTACTGGCCTGCTGCTGCTCTTCTTCTCTGCTACTTGTCTGCTGCTGCTGCTTCATCTTCTTCTTCTTTTTTTCCTGATCTTCTCTGCTACCTACTGGCCTGCTGTTGCTGCTGCTTCATCTTCTTCTTCTTCTCGTCTCAGCTAGCATGCCGGTTTTAAATTTCAACTTTTTTTTTTCTTCATTCTTCTTTCCTTCTCCTTAGTGGGCAGGGGAAAATAGTGATTATATAGTGGGCAGGGGAAAATAGGAGATTGATTTGGGGAACACTATTCCTGGGCGACGCCTAGGCGGTGCCTACGCGCGCCTGGGCGAGGCGCCTGGCCCATCGCCTCGCCTCGCCTCACGCAGAAAACAACATAGGACGCGCCAAGGCGACCTAGGCGATGCGATATGAGAAGGACCGCATCGCCTTACATGTTTTTCCTCAGGTTATCGCCTAGGCGCGGCTAGGCTGTCTCCTGGGGTCGCCCAGAGGATCAAATAGGCGGTCGCCCTAATCCAATGCGTGGTGCCACCAAATCATTGGGTGTTTTTTTTATAAAAAAAGAAATTTTGAACTTTTTTTTTATGAAAACGTTTTTTAAATGGGTTTATAACCCAATCTTCTTCTTTTCTTTACTGGCATGCTGCATCATCAGTCTCAGCAGGCTGCCGAAGTTGCAGCTCGCCGGACTGCTGAAAATCCCGGGCGACGCCTAGGCAAGGCGGCAAGGCCATCGCCTCACCTCTCGCAGAAAACAACATAGAACACAACTTAATGAGGGAGGCCTACTTGTAGATGATCCAAAAAAACAGCAAAAGAACACCAACCAATGATGAAGATCCACTCTCCAAGGGGGGTAGCACACTTTAAGGGAGAAACTCTGTAAAACCACTTTCTAAAAAAAACAGCAACACAAACTTCCAACTTATGTAACCTAACAATTTTCGTGCATCCATCATACAATCCACGCCACAAACAAACCCTAGCTATAGATTGAGGAAGAAAAACACCACTCAAAACACACCTTTACTGCTGATGTACTAAAAACCGATGGTTAAGAAAACCCAACCACCAAGTCGGAAGCAAGAGATGGACAGAAAATTGCGTAAATACTGTTCACGAATACTATTCACCATGGGTACTGTTTACGAATACTATTCACCATGGGTACTGTTCACGAATACTACTCAACATGGGTACTGTTCACGAGCACTGTTCGTAGTACTAATTAATAAAAACAAGAAACAATAATAGAGAATGAAAGAAAAACTAGTGATGGTCCAGAAGACGGCAATGATGCTGCCGCCGGCGACGAAACTCCCAAGAACAAAGAGCTCTGATACCAAGTTAAAAACTAAAACTCAGAAAATCTTATTCCAATGTAATAATCAAAAATCCCTAATACAATTTATTTATAGACAAGCATAAGAAACCCAAAATAACTAGGAAACCCAAAAAGAAACAACTAGGAAACCTTATTAGAATGAAACTAGGAAACTTGAACAAAGTAGGAAACTAACTAGTGGTTGAACTTAGAAAGTTACTAAAACCAGAAACATTATTCACGTGAACAGTAACACTAAAATATAAACTTTTAACAACATCCATCAAGGCTGCCACCTCATCAAGCTCCCAATCAATCAAATTCCTGCGATGGTCCAAATCCCAGGATAATACGTTCTCTTCTACCTTCATCAGATCCGAAACCCAAGCATCTTGCTTTCGTGTCAGTTCAAAAATATACTTGAATCTATCTCTGAGTGGCTGGTTTCCACAGCAAACATCATCCCAAAACTTGATCGACTTGCCATCTGCCACCGCAAAGGATATAAATTGATTAAACCTGGTCCAGGGGTTGGTTATACCTCTCCAAACGGTAACCCCATACGTGGTTTTAACCGGTATTGGGTTGATCCAGTTAAGAGATAGCCCGTACTTCGCTTCCACTAGCTGCTTCCACAGAGTGTTTGATTCCTTCCCCAATCTCCAAAGTCATTACCCTAGAAGTGCTTGATTCATAGGTTTAAGATTCCATATGCCCAATCCCCCTCTCCCTTTTGAGCAACATACTTCTCTCCACTTCACATTATGCAGCTTTTGTTTTTTCTTCGTCAATCCCCATTAGGAAATCCCGCACAATTTTCTCCAATTCATTTGCCACAGCTTGCAGGATGGAAAAAAGAAAAAAAGAAGTAGATTGATAAGCTAGCTAGACGACTGAATATCAGTGTTAATCTAGCTGCTTTGGAGAAAAGTTTCTGCTTCCATTTGGCTAGTTTCCGTCTGACCCTTTCAAGTACCGGATCCCAAATTGCTTTTGACCTGTAAGGGGCTCCTAAAGGTAGACCAAGATACGTAGTCGATAGCTTCCCCTTGTCGCAGCCAAGTGTTGCAGCGTACATTTCTACTTGAAACTTGTTCCCTACTCAGAAAACAGTGCTTTTGTTGAAATTGACTCTCAACAAAGAACTGCTTAAACGCGAAAAACTAAGCTGCATCAGTGTCCAATGTGATAGCTAACTAATTCTCAACGCCTCTTTTACAGATTTCCAACTATCTAAATGTCAGCAAGATCTAGTTTTCCTAATGATCTCTGTTTTGTGATTTCCTGATCCCTCCTAATCTTCAGTTTTTCAACATAGCATCAAGTTCAGTCTTTCAAGAAGAAAAATGCTGCTACTCAGACCTAAGGAAGGAGCACCAAAAAGCAGAGAGATTGATTGTCAAGTTGTCGGCGATGTTTTATGCATGGAGTTAAAGTTAATGAAGATTTGGTGAGCTTAACTGAATTTTATTGAATACATAACCTAACAAAATGAAATTTTGTATTAAATCTACTAGAGCATTTTACAGGTTATAACTGAAACTTTAAAATCATGAGAAGCATTCAAAACCATTTAGATCCTCATTTTCTGCACTTGCTTACGCTTAGGAGGTTGTTAGGTGAAAACTATCACTCCATTAAGGGTTATAGTATCAAGACAACTTCTAGGCATTGGAACCAGAACATGTTGCATATATTTAAGTTGTTCTTAGATAAAAATCATGTTCTCTATAATTTCATGTTTCTGTTGTAGATCTGAGCAATATTAACATTGCAAATGAGTAAACTGTAAAGTAGCTTCTTTTTTCTTTTTTGGTAAATCAGCAAAGTAGAAATAAAAATCGATCATTTGAAATTGCACAACAGGTCTTGGATATCCCCTAGCAGCAGGGTTCGTGGATTGAATTCTACATGATCCAAATCCCACCCATTCACAGCCCTAGTCAGGTCATGTGGAAGTAAAGAAGAATGGCCTCTACAAGAGATAGTTTAGATGTGAAGGCAATTTTTAGGGAAGAGGCCTACAAACTAGCTCAAATAAGCTGGCCAAATAAAGGGTTCCTCTGAACTTCAGTCCATAGCAGAACATTTCTACTATTTTATTATGTATTCTCCAATATCAAAAGGTTCACTTCTGAGTCTGAGACTACAGTTGTATACTTGTATATGCTTCTCTAACCTTTTAATAATTTTAACCTGTTGCAGGATGGTACTAAAATACAATTCTTGTCCAGCAGACAGTCTTCACAAATTCAACAATTCCCTTTCTTCTCTACAGCATCATTCATCGGGATCATGTCCTAAATTAAATAGATTCTGAAATAAAACTAGATCTGGATAAAGCAAGAAATGTCAAGATAGAACATAAGAAGGGTCAAACCAAAAGCATATGCTTATAATGGTAAATTCTTAGTTAACAGAAAATAAATATTGGACAACTCAATTGATCTTGGGCAGTGGTTGGTCAACATACATAAACAGCCGAAACCTTCTGAGGAACTAGGCGATCATTTCTGTCACCTAGACCCAAGTTCCCGTATCGACCCCAGCCCCAACCAAAGAGATCACCATCTTCTGTAACTGCAGCAGTATGTTCAGCACCAGCAGCAACCATTTTGACAAATATTCCCTGCATAAAGTAGAAGAATAATAAATATGGTGTAGAAACCACTTAAAAGAAAGATCTAACAGCTCCAACAAACTGAAAAACCACATGTGAGCAAACAACTACATGTAAACTTTTCTAAATGGTCCTTTCTTAAGTTATCACAATATTATAAGGAAACAAGAATCAGTTGTCAGGAGGTTTTCTTTCGCAACATAATACAGTAGATTGGATCAGCTGCAAGATAACTTCATCGATAGGGAAAGTCACAATAGGAGATCCTAAAGAGGATTAAGAACATTACTAGACCAAATGCCACAAGACTGAGAGAAGAAAATTATGAATTCGATATGAACCCTGCTAGTAATAGGAATGTCATAGTACACCAGCGACAAACAGTGGCCATAGAAGTTTGAGCCATATGGCATATGGTGCATTACTTGATGGATGCATCTGCTGAAAAGAGTGCACTACCCCAAATTACTACAACGGCATGGAAATTGCGAAGTAATGGTGATAGTTTTGCAAAAATGACAATGAGAAATCATGAAGTCTTTCCTGGGACTAATTGGTTAAAAAATTGCAAGCAAAGTAGTTATTGTGGTAATGTTGCAAGGACAAGGATGTTTAAGATCATTTGTTGACCCTGATTCAATAAATGTTATTAAGTAGCAATAACATCAGTAACTAAGAAGACTTCCATAGGTGGTAACATGATAGAGTAACATGTGTAACTCATGAAAAGATGTAGATTTATCTTTCAGCAAGCACAGAGAAGCACAAAAATATAGCTAGCTAAAGGCGTAGATAGAGAGTGTTTGTTGACATAAATTCTTTTCCCTAATATGTCGTATGATTTCAAATTTTGTGTGAATATAATATCTATTCCTTTTGGGTTGATATGGTATCATAAGTTCACAACATGGTATTGAATTTAGACATTTTCCATAAAATAAACCTAAATAGTTTCATTTCACAGGGACTAAAAGGAAATATTACCAGAATACAAAAACTTTTTACGTTATTAGTAAATTAGATGAGTAATAGGAAACTGTTACATCTAATTTTCAAGAATTAATATATATCAACTCCAACAAGTAAAATATCAATAAAAACTACTCTTAATTGAGACTTAAAACTTCGTTAGGATAAAGGTCCATTTGGTTACTACCTCCATTTCTTTAATTTACTGCACTTAAATGACATGATTATGAGAATCAGAACTTAGTACTAGCATCAGAACAGTGTCGATTTGTTTTCTTACTAGTTGGGGTTGTTTTGTGTATTATAATGTGCTTTGACTTTATGAATGTGTTTTTATGCTTGTATTATAATTTCCTAAAATATCTGTATCCTTTTTTTTTTCCAAAATATACTTATAGCACCAAAATTTAAAACCTTAGGTGGCTTTACATACATACTGAATACAATTCTTTGCTTCCAAAGAATTGCAAAAAAAAAATCATTTGAATATTTCATAAGAAAGTAAGAAACAAAAGAAAAGAATACACAATGTCACCTGGAAAGCTTGAATCTTCTGTGGCACAAGTGAGTCCTCGGTGGTGCCCAAACCGAGTTGCCCATTTTGATTCCTCCCCCAACTTCAACAAAATAGAGATGTGCAAAAAAAAAAAAAAAAGATGATTTATTAATAAATCTAATAAACTTTAAAGTATAGGAGACAAACATTGGACTGCAAGAAGCAACTACATGTGCTAATGTATCAACTTCCAAATCCAAAGTATGTATAAGCTATCTTCACCAGAACAAATACTTCTGATACAAAGAAAAACTGTGCAAGTAAAAGTAAAACACAGCGAAGAAGTGGATCCTTAACACTCTAAGTTCAGGAACTAATTCTTTTATATGCAAAAAGAAACTTTAATTATGTGACTATAACAAATATAACTGAGCTTCTTTACACATCTATATTGGGCTAGACAACCGGCCAAATCATGTGCATATCTTAATGTATGGCAGAAGATGTAAAGGACCACCCTCTAGCCAAATCCCTAAGGTGGTCTAGATGGGCATCCATTAACAAGGCCTAATGACATCAACTGAGAAATTCTCCATGTCCAAGCTTTAGAAATTTCAAGTCATTAACTCATAGTAGAAAGTGTTCAATTTCCAACCTCACTAGAATCTGCAACATTCATGGTGCCAGTAAATATAATGACCATCACCCTATACCAAACTTTAACGCCTCAAGATTGGGCTCAAAATCATTGAACTGGAGCATCCACGAGCGACCCAATGTGAATGTTCAACGTGTAACTCGATAGAACACAAACTAGAGCTTATGGTACTAAAACATGATAAAAATATCAGATAAAAACAAAAGTAACCAAGATAAGAAATATATTGTTGACAATTGGGTAAAGATATGGGAGGTGAACTAGGGGTGTGCATTTCTGATCCGATCCGCCCAAACCGACCGATCCAATCCAACCATCGTTGGATCGAAACCGATCCAATGATGAGATTGGGGCGGATCGGTTTGCTGTTTTTGAAATCCAATAAGAGTGGATCGGTTGGCGGATCCGGGTGGTCGAAACCAATACCCAACCGACCCNGGCCTGGCCCAATAAGCCCAAACCGACGAATCCAATCCAATCCAATCCAATCTTGATTGGGGCGGATTGGATTGGATGGGATTCACTGGGCGGATCGGATTGGATTGAAAATCCGGTATCCAATCAAACATTGGATGGGATGCGGATCGAACCAAAATCAATGGTTTCGATCCGCTGCACAGCCCTAAGGTGAACTGTGCGTAACCTTTAATTAAGAGGCCAGGCCAAAAATGAACTTTTAGTTCTACCATGTGCTCCAAATAAAAAAAATTGATTATACACAAACCTCCCTATTAGCTAAGCAATTTAATGTCTGCATCAAAATCCACTGCTTAATCAATAATCATCCCATTGTGACGTACATAAACTAGGTGTTTTAATTAAAAAAGGGAGCAAACAATATTAGAAATCACTACAAAAACAGGGGTATGGCCCCGCTTGGCACACCGTGTATAAGAGAAAGAGTTTACCATTAACTTATAGGCCATTGTAAGTTCATTTCATCCATTATTCAAACCGCAAATATTTACACCCTCTTTTACCAAATTATTGTGGGCCCATTGCAAATTAGTTCACATATTTGCACCTACACAGACACACCAAAGCACATGCAAACAGAACTTTGGCCGGGAATATTTGCAATTAAAAATATTCACGGCATACCAAGCAGGGCCTATATTCTCAGTCTAGGCTGTCGGTGCACCTTTCAGGGGTTACTTTCCAACAAATAAAGAACAGAGAAGAGAAAAGTTACTGCAATACGATCATCGACCCTTGAGCAACCTTTACCATATGGCATTAATGCATTATCAACTTTCAGCAGGATATAACTACTTAAAAATCAAGATTGTATTGAATAAATTATGAGCTAGATAAGATTCGAAGTAGTAGCAATAAGCCTAGTCTACTCAATGAACAAGGTCAAGATTCATGAAATAGTTCTTAATTCTTTACAGCAGAAAAAATGCATGCTTAATTGTACAAGATAGAGTGACTAAAAACACAAGCAGAAAGGAAGTATCTAGATACAGATGGCTAGAACTAAGCCAAAAAGAAACCTGTCAGAGGCTGAAGCATCAAGCCACTGCCCTAGTTGAGCATGAACCTCAAGTCGTTAAACATTCAATTCAAGGTTCATTTTGCTCGCAAAGAAAGAGAAAAGTGAACTAAAGAGACTATGAACCTCTGAACCTCGCCCTGCATAGTAACTGCCAAGCAGTGGCTATCTCCACAAGCAATTTGCTTTATTCTTACACCTTCCAGTGCTTTGATTGGTTGAGGAGTAAACAAATCACTAGAGTTACCATGGCCCAATCTTCCAAAATCACCCCTACAAATAAAATTACCAAATGCCCACAACTTAATATGAGAATCAAATATATTGATATTATCTAGGTTATGAAGAAAACTAGATTGTACCAGAGGCAAGAAATATCGAGTTAACTCATAAGATATATATAAGCTGTAAATCTTTTCAAATTTTATGAAAGAATGGATTTTTTTTTAACCACAACATGTAGTCAATCAAGCATATGCAGCATGCCGCAGTCAGTTCCTGGCATTCCATATATAATGATGAAAAACTATAATCTTATGCTACATTACCAGTTGTCAGTCGCGTGGTTTTTGTAGTTGGTGAAACAACACAAATCAAAGGTATGATGCAGAATGCTTGGGAGAAATAATGAGCAGAACATATGATGCTAAAAGAAAAACAAAGGATGCAAATGCCAATACCAAAGTTAGACTCTTCAAACTGCAATAAAGTGATTCGACTCATAAGCTCACAAGCAATTAAAAAAGGATTGCAAGTAATGGTTATTGGGGACAAATCCCTATACACTAATGTTCTATAGCCAGTCAAACAAAACCAACCACATCATTGCACAGAAAATCATGATACAATTTGATATGATTTGCAAATTAAGGACAGGTCATTTTTCTTGCAAAACAACAACACTAGCGCATATCAAAGCAGGAGCCTCTGGGCCCGTCTTCTCTCTCTTCTACGTGGCAACCTAAAATACCTGATAGAATGATGTTTTTTACAGAAAAAATCTCGTGTATTTCTCCCACCACATGGACCCATCAAATGACATTTAAGAGAGAAACTATTATTAATCTGACATTTAATGATTACAGCCTTCCAAAAAAAAAGAAGCATTTAATGAGTAAAAATCTCACATTTAGAGACAGATTTTAGGAGATAGAAGAAAGAGACAATTCAGATAACATAGTAGGAGCCTTTGACTTCACTTTCTCTCTCCTCCACGTGAGCACATAATCCTATCCATAAGCCACACAAGTTGCAATGTAATTTTCTGTTTAAGTCTATAAGTATGCTCTCTTTGTCTCCTTCACAACATAAAGGAATCAAAACCGCTACCTACAATCTCCTCTCGTCTCATTAATGTGTTTCGTTTATTGATGATTACCCAAGGATGACTTGGTTATATCTTTTGAGGGATCAGCTTGAAATTTGGTCCATTTTCTAACTCTTTAATAAAAACATAGAAGTGTAATTTCATACTGACTCGTGTAATTTGTCCTGATAACATGCCCTATCGGATTCTTGTGCTCGTCATGCAGTTATTCATCAAACTCATGCATTTATACTTCAGAACACAATCGAGTAGGCGAAGAAAAATAAAAGACACTATATTACATGACATATAATGACACATCTGCATGTCTCAAAGGATTACTGGGGAGCTGCAACTTATTGCTTATTACTTGATTAATTTATGTCATTCTCTGTAATTGAAGCAAAATCTCCATTATTTTATATTATATCGTAATCGATCTCGTTTCTTTCTTCTCTATTCTAGGGTTTAGATATTGAAAAATATATTTGGCAAAGTTTCTTTAATGTGAAACTATGTCTTCAATAATTTGTCAATTACATCATCAACAAGGAACCACTCTTAAGATAAAATCTTACTCAGATTCTTATGAGTAAAATAATTATTGATAAAATAAAAAAGTAGATATATCCTTAGAAAAGAAATAGTTAAAATAAACACTAAAATACATTGGAGAATTGGAAAGAAACAAGAGAGATCTGAGAAAGAGAGAATCGCATGACTTGTTGTGCACATCCCACATAAGAGGCTTTTATATAAATAAAAACTCAAGTTATAATACAAGATATGACTGTTGTAAATTTAATTAACGACAGATAAGGACAAAATATAACTCCCTTAAGTAGGACCTTGGTCAATGTAAATCCTGTAGTCTTCTCTTGACCGTAGTCTTCAACAGAATACATAACTGGACATATAGGTTGCAAAATGAAAAAAGAGATCATACTATAAAGAAAATGACTGCCAAGAACAAAATTTAATAGGAACTGACCATCCCCAACTATATGCTTGCATCAGCGACTCCGAATATGCAGTTGCATGATCAGCTCCACAAGTAATGGATATTATCTCATGGCCATCCAACGCACTCATTTGGGTAGGAAAAGGACGATCTTCAGCATCTCCATGTCCCAACTGCCCATCCTCTCCTCGTCCCCAAGAGACAACAACGTTTCCAGCTGTAATACATCATACATCAATACATCATCTCGAGTTTCTATATTGATCAGTGATCACTACTACTAGAGTAATATGTAAGTACTGCAGGAGATGAAATTGAAGGGGTTTCGCTAGGCAAAGAACAAACTTCAACTATTACAAAGTAATTAAGAAACAAAAGGAGCATACTTGAGTAGAAAATGATTTGTCTAAAAACCCAAAGCTACAAAATATTGAACATAAGCTTCAGAAATTTTAATGGAGAAAGAAATACCCCTGTCAGTTACAGTATAAAAAACATTTACTAAAAGACTGAAATATACCCCTGCTATCATGCCCAACTGGAGTAACAACTCTAGCAACTTGGTCTTAGTAACACCTTATGAGAATATCGACAAGTTGAGTGGAGGACTATATAAATAGAATACATATCTTTCTCACTTAAAGCTACTCGCAGATATCAAATTTGACATGCTTGGCCAGTGGACCATGTGAGCCTCACATGTGTGAGGGACCTCTTTTGTGTTTGGCTTGTGTGTGGGACCATAAGGTTCCTTCTGTGATGTGTTCGAATGGTTGCTTAGGTGGGTGCATGAGGGACAAAATCTGCATTGGCATCAGGTGGGAGTTTAACGATTGGAGGTGTATTGATATTTATCCCGGCATGACCTAATTTTGAGGCAGATAGTTTTGCTTAAAACATCTCAAACCCATCATGCCTCACCTTCAAACTCCAATAATTTTATTTTATATGGATGTTATACTGTGGCTGGTTGTGTGCAGATTGCTCTACTTAAAACAGCAAATCCAATTTTAGAATTGTTAACAGACCAATTTCCGAGCCCTTGATGTGCAGAAATTTTCAACATACTTTTATGTTATTAGTCTTTAAATTACCTTTCCAGATTGTACGTGCTTACCTGGTTTGGACTTTAAATTGATTTTTCTAAAACTCAAATACTGAAAGCATGTCAAAACTGAACTCTTTTTTCAGCAACTAACCATGATATTCCAAGCTTTGGCATGATCAAAACCGAGGTTTTAAAATGTTTTTATCATTTTTCTGACAATGGTTTATGAGTAACTTTCCAGGAAAATTGGTTTGACATGTTTTTTACTACAGTTTTCAAGATATGAATTTTTGACTTTACAATTTACCTAGTGTTGACCACTACTAGGTTGACTTGACTTAAGTTGACTGGTGTTTGACTTAGATAGGTTATATCGACCCTAGGTTGCTATGGTTATGTACTTATGTTAGTATTTCCTAAAGAACAGGGTCCCGGATCTTGATACTAGGTCGGGTCATGGATTTCGGGATTCAGAACATTTCATGCTTGGTACGATCATGTTGGACTGGATTGTGAGCAATATCACAATAAAGTTGCATAGGATTAGGAACCGTGAAACAAAGCTCGGAAAGTAGCAAAAGTCTCCACAAGTAAGTGTTCACTCAGGCAAATAGTAAAACCACTCTGTGGAGAAGTCAAACACCAAAGAATATGATATGCAGCATCAAATGTGGTTTACAGGATGCATGCATTAACTGACTAATCACACTCGTAGACACACTTAGTTCATGATATGGATCGATAAGAGTATCAATTGCTTTGCCTCCTTGCCTGTTTTCAGAAGTAAATCAAGTATTTACTTGCGCTGACAGATGAAAAAACCATTTTTGACCTAGCCACGTCAATCCCCAGAAGATATCTTAAGTGCCCTAAGTACTTGATCTGCTAGATATGCATGAAGCTGCAGTGTTGAATATCAACTTTGTCATTCCTAGTAAGCAGAATATTATCAACATAAAATCAACACTGTTGTTGGATCCTGTGTGACCTATTAAAAAATAAAGTATGTATAGCCCACTACTTTAGAGCACCACTAAACCTATCAAATCATGCCCTGAGAGATTGTTTCAGCCGATACAAGGCTTTCCTGAGTAAGCAGACTTTACGAATTCCCTAGATAACTTAACGCCGGGAAGAGGCTTCATATAAACTTCTACCTCTTGTAGAAATGCATTTTTAACATTACACTGATAAAGAGGCCAAGAGTAGTTAGCTGCAAGGGACATAATTAACCTGTAATGAGTTCATTTCGCCACTTGAGCACAAGTCTCTTGATAGTCAATGCCAAAAGTTTGAGTGTAGCAACTAACCATGCCTTATATTTGTCAATGGAGCAATCAGCTTTGTGTTTGACCTTGAACACCCATTTACAGCCCCTGCGACACTAGTCCTGAGGCATGTCATCAACTACCTCCGTAATACTCTATCTATCTATCTTCCTCATTCGATCCATTCGTCATGTCACTAACATCATTCCCCAAGTGCCTCCAAGTTCATCCAACCCCCCATCATGATCAAGTACCGTTTCCACATTAGTTGATATAACCTAATGTTTCTTGAGATGTTTCATATGTTACGTGTCAAGAACACAATTAAAACCATAAAATATGTTGCCCCTAAAGAATGCAACACACAGAACATGTAACATAAATTTCAAATGCTAAACCTAAATTAGAAATCTTAAATGTGGTTCAAAAAAAAAGGTATAAGAAATCGAGAAACCGAAATGCTTGAAGTAGATTCACACCATACTCTCCCTTTTCATAATCAATGAACCCTAAGATCAAAACCAACTAAAATAGTGGTACACATTTCCAAAATTCATCCATTCAACTTAATAATATATAACAAATCAAAAACAAATTCACATTAACAAAAGGAATTCAACTTACTTCAAGCATTCCAAAGCAATTAAAACCAAATCAAAAACAAAAAAAAACGTAAGAAGAGTTGTTGTTGTTGTTAACTTACAGAGTAAAGCAACGGAATGACTAGCACCGGCTGAAATGAGAACAACTCGACGACTTGGTCTAGTAACTGCACTGCTTACTTCCTCTGCCATAACGTCTTCTTCTCCTCCACTACTATATCTTCTTCTTGGCAACAGAGACGTTAAGAGGGGTTGCTGAAGAACTAAAATCTAAAATCTAAAATCTAGAGCGAGAGAGAGATATTTTAGTTCAGTAGTGGTGTAACCATAAATACAAATACAGTGAAACAGAGGTAATTAAACAACTGTGAGAGGACATGTGCAGGTCAGCAGGTGAGAGAAGAGTCTAGACTCTAGAGAGAGAGAGAGAGAGAGAGAGAGAGAGAGAGAGGGGAGAGAGAGAGTAGGAGGAGGAGGAAGCAAGTAATAGTGGGAAGTGGGGTCTGACCGTCAGAGGGAAGATCCGACTTAGTTGGACTGTAGTGAGGATAGACAGGGGACCCGATAATGGCACTCATTGTCCTTCGCCTTATTAATTCCTTGATGAATCCACAACCACCAGAATTTTTATTTTTTATTTTGGGTGTTTATTTTTTTATTTTGGGTGATGTTAAAGGGGTTCTCTAAAATGTTGGAAGTGGACAGGATATGGAGTGGACTAAATACTTCAAAATGGTTGGGGGGATGGACATAGTTTTACTAGTGGGATGGTTATCAAAAATTGATTTGGTATTTTTCCACCCAACCCAAACCTAACCCAAAATCCCAAACTTTTCTTTCCACTTCCAAGTCCAAAACAGTCGAGTCGATGACATCCTCTTCCTAACGTTTTTCTCACTCTAAACTTCTCTCCTCCATTGCCCAAACTCCTCCATTCGACCACCGATTATCGATTTTGAACAACGATTTTCAACTAACAACGGTCGATCTCTTCTAGATCGTTAGAAATTTTTGAGTTCAAGCTAAAATTCATGGTTAGGACTAAAAACCATCAATGACTCCCAAAAGCTAAGTTTTGTTTGATTTTTTATTTTTTATTTTTGATCCCTAAATTTATATGTTTCAGTTGTTCTATGAGGTTTTTTAAGTGAATAGATAGATTTTAGGCTTTGTAGATGTTATTTGGGTCGATTTTTTAAATTTTTTAGTATAACTCGTCGTCTTCATCAATTTTCGACCGGACCAGAAAAGAGTTTCTCTTTCAACTTCGACCACTGATGGTTGACTTTTTCCTAAAAACTCGATCCTGCTCAAATGGATTAAGTACGAAAACTGAAAATTTTGATCTCAATAAAAAACGTTTGAAACAAAAAAACATATGAATCAGTTGTATTACCTCATTACTATTTGATTGAGAGATTTTCATTGGATTGAGGAACCCAAACCATTCGAAAAGGAATATTTAGGTTTTTGGGACTCCATTAATGGTGACCTTTGCTTCAATTCATCTTCCTCCATTAATGGTATTCCTTCTTGAACATCTTCATCCTTCATAGACTTTCAAGCCAATAACGATTGTGGTCGAATAATTTAAGAGAAGTTTTAGAGAGAGAATGTAATTTTTTATTGGAGAAATAGAGAACGTGTTGGAGAGTGAAGAGTTGGAGGTGGTAGTTTAATTTACACCCTCACCACCCCCTTAGTAAAAAGAAGGAAAATATTAGAATGGTGATTTTGGGTTAAAAGCCCATTTAACTTGTCCACCCCCCTAATATTTTAGAGAACCCCTTTAACAACACCCTTTATTTTTTATTTTCTGCAGAAAAACCTTTTGAAAAACAACATATATTTCTATAAAAAAACAAGTTTGAAAACATAAAACTAAATTAATTGAGAAAATGAGGAATTTTGAAAAATAAAGTTTTAGGATAGTGGTTCTCCCTACCTTTTTCGCTTAATTCCTCGCGGTTTTGACTCGATCTTCCTTCTTTAAACTTTAGAACTCCAAGCTTTCTTCAAAAACTTGCAGAGTTTTGTTCTTCTTCAAACTTGAGTTTGAAAAAGATTGAGAGAGAGAGAATCGGCTAGGTGGGGGTCTTGGGTTTTCTTCTTTTTTTTTCTTTTTTTTGAAGTTAAAGGCTGGTGTGTGGAGTGGGGAGTTCGACCAGGCCTCCCTTTTATAGGGTTTGACCAGCCCCCTCCACCTCCTTAAACCAAACCTAATCTAACCCTAACTCTACCCTATCCTAAACCAAGTTTATCTCTATCTTTTTTTTTTTTAATTTTTAAACTACTAATAATATTAAAGTTTTATTTACTTTAGATGGCTAAGATTAATCTTAAATCATCCAATGGTTCACATTAAATACTACAAGTTTTAGATAATTAAGGAAACTTAAGTGTTTTAAGTTTTGGAAACTATTTCTATGGCTAGGATTTAGTAACTTTTAATCTAATGGTCTAGATTTATTCCTTTTCTATCAAGGTTTAGTATTATCATTATCTAAATATGCTAGCAACTATTTTTAAGAAAATTACTAAAATTTAGGTGTTTTACATAAATTAGGAAGTTTTAGTTTTTAGGAAACTTATTTCCTACAATATACGTGGCGCACAAGGCAGCCCCTTGTGCCTATGTTTTTGGCAAGTGAGGCCCAACTCTTGGTCACCCCTTATCCAAACTTTATTAATTACACCTAAACACCACTTTTCATTTCATTTCTATTTTTCATTTCTCATTTCATTTTTAATTTTCATTTCATTTCTAATGAAATCCTAATGTTTCAAAATGATCAATCATTTTTATTTCTAAGTTCCTCAACCTAGGGTTTAGAGTGTCCACTAACATTTCTAGCTCTGAAATGTTCATTTCTAGGTTCATTCTATTTCTAGGTGACTTATAGCATTTCTATGTTTTGAAACTACTAGAAATGATTATTGTTTATGGTTATTCTAAGTTATAAGTTGGTTCCTACATTGAGTGTAGGTCAATGTAACCCTAGTTTTCATTTCATTTTCTCAGGTTTTCCAAACTGAAGGTTCATTTCTAAGGTTTTATGACTCATTTCTACAAGATAACCCCTAATATCTCTCTATCAAAGAGATTTTGAAAACATTTGATTTTGTTTTAAAAAGCATTTTTGAAACATTTGAAAACATTTTATGCAACTCTCATATTGCAAATCATTTTTGAACTCATTTCCCCTCTTATATACAGTCTATGTATATAACTCATTCATTGTGGATGGTTTTTGGCAAAAGCTTATTTTTCGATACTCATAGGTTTCTCTCCATAGGTTTACACCTTTCTAACACTTATTGGGCCTATTTTGGGTGCATGGGCCTTAAGCCCATACTTAAGTCTATGTGAAAAAATCTTGGGTGTTACAGCAACCTCGAGCCTAAGACGAATGATTATCGAGGAGTATATAGCATCCAAAACTCATTGGGCAATTGCAGAAGAATATCGTGCAGCATTCATGGTTCCGAAAAAGAAAAGGATGGAAGTAGAGTACCCTGGGTACCCTTCACCAGTCAAGCAAAGAATAACAGCAGTGCAATTTCGAACGTCCCTTCAGCCTGTCATGAAGAAAGAGATCACATCAACCTCAAGGACAAATACCAGACGTATGACAGCTGACGCATATCGAATGGCACTCAGGCAAGCACACATGGTGGAGGCAAAGACTTTACGGTCAACAGTTGAGCAATATCATGCATCACAAGTGATAGAAGCATCTCCTCAAAGAGTTGGTAGTAAGGGTAATGACAATCGAGAAAGGTCAGAGGAGAAACCACGCGAAAGCCTCGTAGGTACGCAATGGGTCAATATAATCTCGGAAGAGATAGACGACCAGTTGTAGAAGCCAAATTTTAGCACATCCCAAAAAAGTACCCATTTTAGCCACACCTCGATTTATGTGCACAATTTAATGAAAATCGGTTTGATGTGACTAAGCAGGCTTCACTCCATTCGTCCAAAATTGGCTCAAGGTCGGAACGATAAGAGAACCAAATCTCAAGGAACCGCACGATTTTCGTCTGGTTCTAGCCCCTAGGCGTCGCCACATGTCGCGACGGGATTGGCCCACCTCAAATTTTCACAAATCAGCTATCTTTGTCAAAAAATCATTTTAAATGGATTTTGTCTCAAAATGGTGCGACACATTCTTATTTTGTAATCACATAAAATAACAAAAAAATTTGAAAAAAAAAATTAAAAAAAAAATAATAAAGATGGGAGGTGCGTGCCGTGCCAGCCACGCACCCCCCATCATCCTCCCTATTTTGGTGAGGAAACAGGGAGGGAGACAAGGAGAGAAATATAGGGGCTGTCTGTAACGCCCTGTACCCCAAAACAAGGGACATTACTATCAGTCTACAACGAGACTCAAATCCGGCAGAGTCTCCCCTGTAAACTGGACCTTTTGTTACCTAATAAACACAGTGCATACAAAATATATACAGCGGAAGCAAAAGAAACTAAGGGTATGCACAAAAATTGCCACCCATTTTTTTTTTCTCAACTCAACTGAAATCCCAACGATGTAAGACCAAGAGGGACCTGTCAAGACAACATTGTCTAAAATTATCCCATCCTCTAAGTCACCTGCAAATAACTATGACATTCAATATTTCACTTAACATGGATATATTTGTGATATGATATATAGTTATGTTTGTTGTTTTCTGTCAAAATATATATAGTGAGAAAAGATAAAGTAGAAGTCGCATTCATATAAAACAAAAGTAACGTAAAGCTCACAACCCGAGCTATAAAACATAAGTCTCAAAGAAAAAGGAATAGAAGTAGGAAATCATCCACTGTGACTGAAGAGATGGAGACCTACATCCACCACAAAATAAGGAAATCCCTCTCGTCTGTAAACCACGTCACAGCGCCACTAAGGATCCTAACTCGATCCTCAAACGTCAACTGTAAAACCATGAGAATAATTGGGTGAGAAACTCAGTAGGTAGATCAACTATCCTAATACCATCAAATGCAGCGAGTAATCCGATAAATAATTTAGAAATATTTATAAAGCAATGCATAACATATAGTTGATTTAAACATCAAAGAAAACCCTGTATATACATATACAAACAATAGTAGTATACTTCTGCTAGCATAGCCAAGGAACATGACAGGGTTACCCCAGTCAGAATTATTTCAAGATCAGATACTAAATGTGCATAATTTGACGACTGCAGACTAGACAAGGGCCCCCAACTAATCCAGAGAAGGTTCCCCGACAACCTTCTCCCGTGTCTAACACCCATCGGGCAGGCATGCGAACCTCAGCTAAACTAGTTACTCAACACCACCAACAAACATGGTAATCGTGACTTCCCAGACTTCCCTAGATGTACCTGTCTCCCTGACGTCCCATACCGCATTGAAGATAAAAACACCTAGCAAAGTCTCATATGGTGTACCACATCTGGATAAGCATGATCCACCATCCTTGTAGAGAGTCTCTAACCTTTCACAAGCTTACCTTAGTGATAACATATAGTAGTATATATATATAGGTTGTGTATCTTTTAAGTTAAAGTTCGAAAACTATTTTGGAAGAACCCTTTTTGAAAACCAAAGTCCTTTTTTTTGTAGAAATCCCCTTTTGAAATTTCTTCTCTTTTGAAATCTACATACAACAAGTGTAACTGGTCCTAAGGATGAGGAACCATGGCAAGCCAACTCACCCACCTTCGTAAGGGTGAGGATCCCTGACAAGCTAACTCGCTCACCCATAGGGTGCGGGACCATGGCAAGCCAACTCACCCACCCCGTAAGAGTGAGGATCCCTGGCAGGCCAACCCACGCACCCAAGTCTGTGGGACCTGGCAAACCAACTCACCCACCCCCGTAAGGGTGAGGAACCCTGGCGGCCAACACACACAGATCACTCGGGCAGGAATTCGAGTGGAAGTAACATAGGCACCAGTCCACCTAAGGCATACACGGTTCTCCGTGTCGTCGTGAACCCTATCAAGCCCGGTAGTGAGACGCCACTACCGTCTTTAGGCGGTCACGGAAAGAAATTCCTTTTTGTCGCATTTTCAAAGCTGGGTTTCACATCGAGAAAATACTCGATAAAACAGATTCTCGTCTCTTCCAAAGGTTTTCAATATATCAAACACAATTTCATCAACACATGTAAAACATGGTTTTCCAAACATAACCATCATTTCATCCACATAAGTCATGATATGAAGATTTGAAGTCACAACAGTTCACAATCCATGAGAAATATTTCATAAACATGATATATAATCGAACATGCATTTTTCCATATTAAAATCAGTTTCTCAATGCTTTCTTCATATCATAAGTTTGTTGTTATCCATAAATCAAATGCCATGCCTTGTATACGAGAAAGTATATACATATTAGTTCAAAACATACATTTAAAAAGGTTGGGTGCTATTAAGATGAATTGACCACCTACCTCAATGCTACCAAGCTGTTCAATGAAAGGTCCTACCCATTATCGATTCTCATTCAAGAGGCACTCAATGGAAGGTACAACTCAATCCCTAAACTGAAGAAGGAAGAACAAGTAACATAAGGTTCTAATTAAGTTATAGAACCAAGACAACTAAGAAGGTTGAAAACCCAAAATTACACTCCTAATTATAAAAAAATCAACTGACACTAGTAGTTCATCTTCACAACCTAAAACCTTGGTTTAGAAAATATTAAAAACATTTAATAGGCTTGAAATGCCTAAAGTAGTCCCCATGTTAAATATCAGGAAAAATGTAACAGTTTAGGAAAATAAACGCCAAAGATCGTAGAAAGCTAAGAAAATATTCAAACTAAAAGCAATAGAAAGATAACACTGAGATCTACCATTTTCATGAAGAAATTAAAATCAGAAAACAAATTGAGAAATGAGAAAAGTACCAATTAATGATACATTTTGCAGAAACAGCTAGTTTTCATAAAACAATAGGCGAAATTTCAAAATCTAAAATAAGCTGTCTACTTGTCCAAAATTCATGAAATTTTTACTGAAGATACTTTAAGATGTTATGAATCAGTGGAATTTGGAAGCACACTATTTGGAGTTAAAACGAGAAAGTTATGTAAATTTTAGTACAAGCTGCGCAGTTAAATCTGAGAATTTAAATTCGAGAAGACAACTCAACTTCGATTAAAACGTCTGAAAATCAACATGACGTATGAAATACACCAACCAAAAGCATCCACAACTGATTTCAAAAGGAAAGTTCCAACCATAATAGAATTTACAACACTAGATTCATTTCCTATAGCCAAAATTTACAAGGTTAGATCACTAAACTTCACTTTTTTTCAAGCATTTACACTACCAAAATCAAAATAGAAGTTAGGGTTATACCTATTACCTGAAAGTAGATGGATTCACCTCCAAAAGCTACTCCCAAACTTCAGTAACAACATCCAAACATCTTCCTTACACCAGATTTCATTTTCCTTTAAAACCACCAAACATGCGACCTTAAATAACTTGATTTCAACTCAATTTTGAAAGGAAACTCACCTTAGATGATTAATAACTTGAAACAACTTCTAGAGCACCTCTAAAAATATAGATAAAGCTCCCAAGATCTGTCCTACAACATGCATTTTGTTTTACATAAAAAACCTCAAAAATCTCTTCATCAAAACAACCCAAAAACTGATTTTATAGTTAGATCTTACCTCCACCATCAATAACAAACCAAAGCCCTCTTCTTTCACCTTGATTTACACCATCAATTAAGGGTTTCAATCCAAAATCAGCAACATTAAGCAAGAACCCTAAGTTTTCTACATCTTCTCTTCTTCATCCCTTTTCTTCAAAAACAAAACGAAAATGAGGGAGGGGCCAATTTCCTCACCTCTCTTTCTCCCCACGATCTCCCTCTTCTTCTCCTTCGTTATTCTTCTTCTTCTTCTCTATTGCTGCCATTTTTTTTTCTACTGCTGCTACTGTTTTTTTCTCTGACTCTCCACATCTCTCTCATGGTCGTCTCTCTCATGACCGTCTCTCTCTCTTGCTCTTCCTTTCCTTCCTTTCTTCTCTTTCTTTCTTTTCTTCTTTCTTCTTTCTTTCTTTCTCTACACCGTCTCTCACTAGCTCTCTCTCTCTCTCTCTACTGATCTATTTTGGTTTTAAGAGCCGAATGGAAAGAGGTGGAGTTAAAAGAGAAATTCAAATTGGTTAAGGATAGATATAAGGGGACACTTTATTGTATGATCACGTACATAAATTTTGTATACACCATATACAAAGGTAGGTTTAGTGGTAAACTTTAGCAGGTTGGACAGCAGTAATGGGTTGCAGATCTGTTATTGTTTCTTTAAAGTTATAAACCTAGTCAAAATCGCAGCTAAGTGTTGACCTCGGCCAAAATCGAGTTTCGGGCTTCGTATCGGGCTCATTTGGTATCCGATTTTCGCACGTGAGTAGTCGAAATTCAATAACTTTTCGCGATCTATCTATTCGTACGGTTAGATTCTTCAAATAACTCTCCGATAAAAATCTCATTATTTAATCCCAAGTTTAATTATTTAAATACTAAGCTTAATTATTTTAATAATTAATTGGTTTCACGGTCAAAGCATTAGACTAGACTCAATTTGACTCGACTTGACATTGACCGATCAACTAAATTATTTCGGGTCGTTACATTCTCCCCTCCTTATAAGAAATTTCGTCCTCGAAATTTGACATACCTCAATCATCAAGTAGCCTTGAGTATTTATTCCACATACTCATTACTTTCATTTACATCACTAAATCTGCAAAGTGGTTTTACTATGTCATTCGATTTGTTCCTCAAAATATTTTCCTTCTATCTCTAATTTCTGCTAATAAGGTAATACAATCAACCTCATGATCAGATTACAACTTAAGTTTCTCTCCTTGTAAATATCATCACAATATCTTAACTCAGAAACTAAAATTCTAGAAAATCCATATATCCTTAAATGAACAAAGCTTTTCATTTAGATAGTCCCTATATGCCTTACTATGTACAAGTGATGATGTAATAATGCCAAAAGATTTAGCTCTTCTAACATATTCTATTATATAATCATCAAGTGAGTCAACACATCATCGTTTTGAAAGGAAAAAAAAACTTAAAACAAAAAAAAAACAAAAAAATAGGAAAAGAAGTTTTGCAAAAAACAGTTTTAGTTTATTTTTGTTTTCTCCATTTCTTTTTCTCCTTTGCATTATTTGCAAAAACAGTTTTGCACATGCCCTTGAAGTTTTGGTTCTCTCCACTTGGACATTGAGTGGGGCCTACTTGTCGCCTCCACCACACATCGACACGAAAGGGGGTGAGATTTCTTGCAATCGGGTCGACAGACTTATGCCGACTAGGTAATAATCCCTGTCTCATCTTTTGTTCTCTTCCATTGTTGAGTTCATATCCCATGTGATGAAATGATGATGTAACGGTGTTTTGATGATTCAATGAAAGGTTGCATACAATTTTGACGGCGAAAATGTCGTAAATATAAATTCCATGTCGTGTGATTTTTAGCATGTAACACATGATATGCGTAAGCTTTGCTTGAAATAATTAATGACGTGCATGCATGCAACATGATGTTTACGTGAACACGGGTTGAGATCTTTACATTGAATGTTTGCATGATAAATGTTCCATAAAATTAATGCATGCATGAAATAAACAAGCATGTGATAATGGGGTATATTTCATATGGAGCATAGTACATCTTTTTCAACATGAGTTAGTATCACCACTTTTCCCATGCTTAACATAATTAACATCGTGCCTGCGGCTTCATCATTTTTGCAAATACATTTTTGCGTAATGAACATTGCTTGCACTCTCGTCTTCGAGTTTAAAGTTGTGAATCACAAGTTGCTTTAATTCGTTTGTTTATTGATTTCAAGTAATTAGTGATTTATATCGGTGTTTTAATTATTTTGCCAGTTTTAGATTGAAACATTCAATAAGTCTCTGAATAAGCTATTTGGGCCTGCGGGCCCATCCCTTCATGGTGGGCCCACGGGCCCTCCTTCCCTTCCCCTATTTCCAGCCTTCGGGCTCTCTATCGGATGCTATGAGCTTAACGGCTCATTTCTCGAGCTTGGGCCTAAGGGCCCGCCTCCATGTCAGGCCCACAGGTCTAGATCCATTTTTTTTCCAAGGCCCAAAGCCCATCACCATCACTCGGGCCATAGGATCCCATCCTCTTCCTTGCGGGTCCAAGAACCCACATCCTCTCATGTCAGGCCTAAGGGCCCGATAACTTGCCAAACCCTAAAAACAAACAATAATAGAGATTAAGGTCTTTAGCTTAGTTCACCCTAGGGTTAGGCTCTGCGTGCTTGTAGCTTTAGGTTGCATTAGCCTATAATTGTGTGTTATTTTCGAGGGTGTGTAGAGTTTCACTCGATGTAAAATTCCTATTCTATCCTCACCTTAGTTTTACATGTTTCATTCCAAATGCATCACATATAGCTTATAGATTTTCATGCATATAGGGTCAGAACATCCTTAATCAGATTAGGAATTTTTAGATACCTTCGTGCGGTACTAGAGCATAGGACATGCATCATCCGCGTCTCATTGACGCTCGCATTTTTCAGGCACATATGCTTTGTGGGATCCCATTTCGTCTCCGGGTACGTCCTATGTTGGACGTGACCCATCTTTTAGATTCACGCCTAAGGGATGAATTTGCTCGTCGTCGTCATCGTTGAGATTCACGCATACTGGATGAATCTCCTTACCATCATCTTTGAGATTCTCTGCTTTCGTCGTCTTTGAGATTCTCTACTATTGTCGTCTTTGAGGTTCACGCCTAAGGGCTTAACCTGCCTACCGTCATCTTCGGGACCACTCTACTTTCGTCGTCTTTGAGAGTCCTAACATTCATCTTCTTTCAGATTCACGCCCTGTAGCGTCAATGAATCTGCTTATCGTCTCCTTTCAAATTCACGCCCCGTAGCGTCAATGAATCTGCTCATCGTTAGCTTTCAGATTCACGCCCCGTAGCGTCAATGAATCTACTCATCGTCTCCTTTCAGATTCACGCCCCGTAGCGTCAATGAATCTGCTTATCGTCACCTTTCAGATTCACTCCCAAGAGCGTTCATGATTCTGCTTTCGTCGTCTTCAGATTCATGCCCCGTAGCATAAATGAATCTGCTTATCGTCGTCTTTCAGATTCATGCCCAAGAGCGTCCATGAATCTGCTTTCGTCTCCTTTCAGATTCACGCCCCGTAACGTCAGTGAATCTGCTTATCGTCTTCTTTCAGATTCACGCCCCGTAGCGTCAATGAATCTGCTTATCGTCCTCTTACAGATTCACGCCCAAGAGCATCCATGAATCTATTTTAGTCATCTTTGTTGGTGCGTGGATACAAAGTACGTCCACGTTACTTGCTTCTCGTCGTCTTTGGCCACATCCTATGTTGGATGTGATCCCTCAGTGTATGGTGCATACAACACCATATCACATGTTTGAGTGTACGTGTACACATTGCACGTATCACACCCCTTGTTTGTGCGTGGATACAAAGTACGTCCACGTCACTGTGCTCTTAGCACGCAGGCCTACAGATGGCACACGTCGCTTCCTTCGCTGCATTCAGATAGATGGATGTATGCATCTTTCGCCCCAGAACTATTTGATGATGACACGTAGATTTAGGGGGCTTACTTACTGTAGTACAGTTGTTTTTGTGTATGTATGCATAACTTAGTATCTATCATATATTTCCCTAAAAGTCTTTAATCGCGAAGTAGAGGCCGTCCTCACGGACAGGCAGTTGTTGGGTGCCTAACACCTTCCCAACCCGTACTTAGATCCCCTTATCCATTATCTCTGAACCGCAGACCATCTACTTTGGACTATCGCCATGGTTTTCTCAGAAAACTAAATTTAGGTCGATTTTTCAAAATCTGGGGTCCTGATTCCCATAAATCAGGTGGCGACTCCTTACATATCACATTCATACCCCTTCTGAGATGGGCGAATCCAACTTATACGTCTCCCACGCGCGAGTTTCTCTCTCGAGTGTGGTGCGCGCTGGATTCTGGCTCCACACCAGCCTCATCTCCTCGTCCGTTCTATCTATAATAATGATATTACTGTCAATGCTAACCCTTTTGCAGGTAAGTTTTCAAGTGCCACAGCATCTGGCACTAAAAAAAATGACCTCAATCAACTGGGAGAAGGGGCACACTCATCTGAGGAGGGAGATTCATGGGCCCCATCGAATTTTATTTCTACCTTAAGTTTTCCATTATTTGCAAAAAATCAAAATATTTTTGAAAACAACAAAAAAATTGAAAAACCAAAAATATGTTTTGTACATAAATAAAAATAATTTTAGAGAAGCAATACTTGACCTCGAAATTGGCACTGAGGATGAATGTAAGCCCGAAGATGACGACTAGATCGCCACCTAGGAAGAAGTACCTGAGGAGATCTAGGAGTTGTTGGATCGTCACGAGGGCAGGTCTCCATCGATTGAGGAAGACTCTGAATTGATAAACCTGAACTCTGAAGACCGACTTCAGTTAGTGAAGATTGGTACTGCTTTATCTCTAGAAGAAAAGAAGGCATTGATTGAGTTTCTAAAAGAGTATAAGAACATCTTCGCTTGGTCATACGAGGACATACCGGGGCTGGATACTGAAATGGTAGTACACAGGCTGCCAACCTACCCCAATGCTAAACCAGTTAAGCAGAAGCTCAGGAGACTAAAACTGGAATGGACAATGAAGATCAAAGAAGAGATCACCAAGCACTTAGATGCAAAGTTTCTAGTCCCGGTCACATATACTGAATGGTTAACGAACATAGTGCAAGTATCCAAGAAGGATGGAAAGGTTCGAATGTGCATCGACTATCGGAACCTCAACAAAGGAAGCCCAAAAGATGATTTTCCATTGCCATATATCAATATATTAGTCGATAACGCCGCCGACCATGGTCTATTATCCTTTATGGATGGATTTTCAGGGTATAATCAAATTAAGATGGTAGAAGAAGACATGGCAAAAACTTCCTTCATCGCACCATGGGGAGTCTATTGCTACCGGGTGATGCCTTTCGGGTTAAAAAATAGAGGAGCAACCTATCAGACGGCTATGGCTACTATCTTCCATGACATGATGCATAAAGAGATCGATGTGTATGTAGATGACCTGATTGCGAAGTTAGAAAAAAGAGAGAAGACCACATCCGAGACCTCACCAAACTCTTTAGACATCTCCAAAAGTTCAAGTTACGTCTCAATCCAAACAAGTGTGTATTTGGTGTAAAATCTGGGAAGCTGTTGGGGTTCATTGTCAATCACAGAGAAATCGAGGTGGACCCATCTAAAGTGAAAACGATTATGGAAATGCCACCACCCAGAAATGAGAAGGAAATTCGCAGGTTTTCAGGCAGGATTCAGTACATCAGTAGGTTCATCGCACAACTTAGACAAATTTGCGAGCCTATCTTCAAACTACTGAGGAAAGATGCTCCGAAGACATGGAATGAAGATTGCTAGAACGCATTCGATAAAATTAGGGAGTATCTGCTAAGTCCTCCGGTACTAGTCCCCCTATCCCAGGAAAGCCCTTGATCTTATAAATCACTGTGACTGACACGTCAGTGGAAGTAGCCTTAGGGCAATATCATGAAGATAGTAGTAAAGAAAGAGCCATTTACTATATTAGCAAGACCTTGTCCGGGTATGAAGCAAGATACACACTTCTGAAAAAGACTTGCTTTGCATTGGTATGGGCGGCAAAAAGGCTTAGACATTACATATTGTCACATCAATCCAATTGCTCTCATGAATGGATCCCATCAAATATCTATTTGAAAATCCAGCATTATCTGGGAGAACAGCTAGTTGGCAGCTACTGCTATCAGAGTTTGACATAACTTATGTCACGCAAAAGTCTATAAATGGGAGAGCAATAGCTAACAATCTTGCAGCCCATCCACTCCCAGATAGGAACACAATGATAACCGAATTTACTGATGAGTGCATCTTATCTACAGAACTAGAAGAGGTAGAAGAAAATATGCCCTAGCAAATGTACTTCGACGGACCATAATAAAGTAGGCAGAGGAGTAGGGTCAATGGTAGTATCTCCTGAAGCAGTCAAAACGCCTATTGCCCTCAGATTGGGGCTCAATTGCACAAATAACATAGCAGAGTACGAGGCATGTATCATTGGTCTAAAGGCAGCTCTCGCGCTATTAGTTAAAAGGCTAATGGTTTATGGTGATTCTCTCTTAATCATTAAACAAGTTCAAGGTGAATGGAAACTGAAAAATAAACAGTTGATTCCTTATCATGAGTACCTCCTAAAATTGGTCGAGGAGTTCGATGAATTCGAGTTCCATCATGTATTCAGGAACAAGAACTATTGTGCAAATGCTCTAGCGGTGTTATCTTCCTGGCTAACAATCCTAGAAGGAGCTACAGTCCGACCAATTGAGGTAATTCAGAGAGATAAGTCTGCATACTGTTACTAAGTGTAAGAGTTCGAAGAAGAAGAGCCAAACGAGCCATGGTACGCCGAGGTTAAGAGGTTCTTAGAAACACAAGAGTATCTAAAAAGTGCAACCAAGAGGCCGACAGTTCATTAGATCATGGGCCTCGCGATTCGCTCTATGTGGAGGTCATATATTCAAGAGATCCTTTGACAATACACTGTTGAGATGTGTAGACAAAAAAGAAGCTTTGAATATTCTGGAAAAAGTCCATGCTGGGGTATGCGGTCCTCACATGAATGGTCGGATGTTGGCCAAGAAGATTAGCATGTATGGGTAATTTTGGCGAACAATAGACACTGACTGTGAAGGGTTTGTAAGAAAGTGTCACGAATGTCAGATACACGGAGATCTTATCCATGTTCCTCCAGCAGATCAAAATTGTCTGACATCGCCCTAGCCTTTCTCAACATGGGGAATCAATGTGATAGGCAAGATACTCCCATCATCATAAAATGGGCATAACCATATTATTGTGGCTAGAGGTTAGATGTGTACTCCATAAGAGAGGTTAGATGTGTACTCCATAAGAGAAGTGACACAGTTTAAAACGTAATTTCGTCAGTTGATTGTTACTGAAGGTATCACCGATGAAGGGTATTGTGACGCCCCAATCCGAAAACTCAAAATCTCTAAGAAATTGAGTCGCATCTCGAGGCGTTAGGCTTACTACACGAGGTGATTAATGAGTACCAAATACCTAAACAAGGTTTTATGAACCTACATCAGAGTTAAGCTAATCTAGTTCGTCAGAACTTTAATCACCTCTAAATATGGTTAGGCCCAACGAAAAAAAAATTCGCCAGAGTTTCCCCTGTATTTTCAGGGTCTGAAACCCATCATAAACCAGTAGAAGAGATGATTCATTCATAAATAGTATTTCTATATCAATTCCGTTTATCCATATCATCTCATCATATCCAATCATCCATATTCTTCAATATAGAATACCTAGTCAACCACTAGGCTGGATCCAAACTATAATTCTAAAACGATCTCTCGCTTGATAAAACAATACATATATAAAATTTGTTATGTGATACTAAATATACATAAGTGTGCTTGTTTTACATTATATAGTTCAAAAGAATATATATACAAAGCAAGGAAAATAACTGCATCATAACTGAATAATAACAACACCTCAAGTATAATAAACCTGAGGTGGATACTCTCCCTATACCTGCCTCCTCAAATTACTTAACATCCAATCATCCACTGTCTCCTCGATTTCCTGAGCAAAAAGCCCAGTGAGAACTTATAATACTAACAGGTAGTCACTAATATGAATTTAAGACAATGCAGGTTTTAAAGAAAACCGAGAAATCATAATACAGTAATGTAAAAGCATTTGGTACCTTTACTACAACATAAACCGATAACCATTCACTTACCCATACAAGTAAATATAAACTAACAACATCTCACATCATAATATTGCGTAGTGTAATCATCTTAGAGTGAAGAGGCTACGACTAGATGTTTCAGCTCCTAGTCAGTGAGCAAAATCGTGTTCCAACTTAACCGATGTGGAACCCCATCGTTAATTCCTGATTTCCGACCGAGCGACTGATTTATCGGTTTTTGTGAGAAGCACGCTGGCTCATGATTTGGGTTCAGGTGGACCCTTGACCATAATTTGCCGATGTAGCCGTTGTCGCGGTGGTCAGCCGTTTGACTTGTGCAGACATCTTAATGATCATTAAAATAATCCAGGAGTTGTCACGCTCCTCAAGTCTTCGCCTAATCTAGGCAGCATATAACCTCGACATTTCTAGAATCATACACGTACCTATCCAAACAAGGCTTTCCAAAAAGAGAAATAGAATAACCTAGATTTCAATAGTTTTCCTATATCATGAGAGTCCCATTCCTGTCATGAGACAGGAAAACATAATGAAAATACGGAACAAACCATTGTTTTTAGGAAAACTTCAATGATTTGCTCGTGTAGGCATTACAAATCCATTTTCGGATTACCTAAAAATATATATTATAATAGTATAAGTTTTAGTAGTAGAAAATACCTTTTTCCTACAAAAACTAACAACCATGTACATGTTGTGATCTCCCAACTAATATTATTCCGGGGAAAGCCGGTAATATAATCCGGGGAAAGCCGGGTAATCGGGGGAAAGCCCGTAATATAATCCGGGGAAAGCCGGTAATAATCCTAGCCGGGGGAAAGCCCAGCATAACATATATAGTATATATTCCGGGGGAAAGCCCGTACCTAGGGAATCACCAACACATACCCAACAACTGGGAACCTCCATCCCACACATCATCTTAAAACAACTACTTCTCCCAACATATGGAAGGAAGTAAAATATATATCTATATATTATAAGAACCCCAAAATCCGTTTGGTTTTGGAAATATGCCCATCCCTAAAGCTCGATAACGATTAAATCTCAATTCTTTTGAAATTATAGTTTATTTAGCTATAAGTAAGAAAAGAATCATTAATATACTTATATATGTATATCACTCATTCATATATATATAATTATTAGAATCTAGTTATTTTAAAAATAACTATTACTGTTTTACATCACTATGTAAAACTATACTTTGGGAGAATCATTTTCACGTCAATAGGACATCACAAATAAATCATGCATGCTTTGCAAAATAATTACACTTGATTTATAAATCTAAACCCTGTCAAAAGCATTGAAAGCACTTTAATGGCTATAAGAAAGTATTTATAAGTTCCTACCTCAAATCCCGCAAGGCTCTCTTTACCGCACTAATTTCCTCCAATTAGTGTACTGGTATTAGTACACTCTCCCAACTGAAAACAACACATTTAATCACTTTCAAAACTCAATTCGATACATACTAATTCTATGTAGAATAGTCTAGGCATCTAAATTCTAACCTAAACAGTCACTACGAGGGTCCAGGTCCTTATCAAATTAAATAAGGGCTCTAGGACTACAGCCCAATTTGCTCTAATTATCCTTCTCAATTAATATAGACCTCCGAATCTACAATCTAACCTAAAATAATAATTTTGGGTCTAAATCCACCTTCCCAATTATCAATTCCATCAATTAAGGGTCTGAAAGGCCTAATCAAATCTTAAACTATCAACAAAATTAACCCTAAAATTGAAAACTAAGATTAACAACATAAAATATCTAATTAAAATTAAATACGGAGCTAGGGTTTCAAATTATACCTCGATCCACAAATTAAATGGTGCCTACGATTTCCACCCGTCGGACCATCGTCAACAAATTCTTCTCCCTCTCTCTCTCCTTCTCTCCTTCTCTTTCTCTCTCTCTCTCCTTCTCTCCTTCTCTTTCTCTCCTTCTCTTTCCCTCTCTCTCCTTCTCTCACCGTTTTTGTATCTCTCTGTTAGAGAGATTTCTCTCTCTCTTATATGATTAAAGGGCGGTGGAATAAAAGTTAAAAAAAGAGTAAAACTAAATAATGATAATAATAATAATAATAAAAGATTATTTATTTAGGTTATACTAAGGTGTAAGTACATACAACGAATTATGTGTATATAATAGAAAGATTTATAAAATTACTCTTTAATACATCACCCAATACATACCAATACATATATATAGTATATATACACAATTAAATAATGTTTAATGGTCAAAATCAAAGTCAAAATCGCGGGTACCTTCGGTACCAATCCAAATCGTGTTCCGGGCCTTGATTTGGGATCATTCGGTGTCCGATTTTTGCGCGTGAGTAGTCGAAATTCGATAACTTTTCGAGATCTATCCATTTGTACGGTTCGATTCTTCAAATTACCCTCCGATCGAAAACTCATTTATTTAATTTCAAGTTTAATTATTTAAACACTAAGCTTAATTATTTTAATAATTAATTGGTTTCACGGTCAAATCGTTAGATTAGACTCTAATTGACTCGGAATGACATTGACTGGTCAACTAAATTATTTTGGGTCGTTACATTCTCCCCTCCTTATAAGAAATTTCGTCCTCGAAATTTGGCATACGTCAATCATCAAGTAGCCTTGAGTAGTTATTCTACATACTCATTACTTTCATTACTCAGCTATGTTTACATCACTAAACCTACAAAGTAGTTTTACTATGCCATTCAATTTGTTCCTCAAAACATTTCCATCAATCTCTAATTACTGCGAATAAGGCAATACAATCAACCTCATGGTCAGGTTACAATTCAAGTTTCTCTCCTTGTAAATATCATCACAATATTTTAACTTAGAAACTAAAATTCTAGCAAATCCATATATCCTCAAGTGATACAGAGCTTTTCATTTAAATAGTCCTTATACGCCTTACTCTGTACAAGTGATGATGTAATAATTCCGTACATATAGCTCCTCTTACATATTCTATTATATAATCACCAAGTGAGTCAACACATCATCTTTCTGTGAGACCCCACTAACAAAAAAGAAAATCAATTGTTTAAAAATGAATTTTAGTAGTATTAGTATAGTAGATATTTATTTATTTTTTTTAACAAAAGAGATAAGGATTTTTTATACTTTTGTTGTTTACTACCAATAATGATAATATTAGTATTATTAGTAATTTTAGATAACAAAAAAAAATGAAAATAGAAAGGGGTTAATAACCCTAGCTAGCTAAGTGAGAAACTAAGAGAGAGGCTGTTGAGAGAGAAAGAAAGAATAGAGAGTAAGAGAGAGGCAGCATCAACAGATGCTGCTGCCGACAGGAAGAAGAAGGGAACAGCAGCAGCTGCCGGCTGCTGCTGTGCTGTTCGTCCAGGAAGGGGAGAGAGAGAGAGAGAGAGAGAGAGAAGGAGAAAGGAGCAGCAGCAGCTGCCGACCAACTGTTGCTGTGAGTGAAGAAAAGAGAAAAAAAAAAAAGAAGTAGCTGAGCTGCTGAAAATCGTGGGGAAGAGGGAGAAGGAAGAAGAAGGGAGAAGAAAGGAAGAAGGAAGGAGAAGAAGGGGGAAGAAATCAACCCATTCTTCTCCCTCAACCTCTAATATTTTTCTGGGTAAAAATTTCTAATCCATAAATCTGAAATTTCAGTTGTTTTATTTTTGTTATTTATGATCTAAGCTTGTTGTAAATGTGGTTAGTGTAGATCTTGTTGAATGGGAGCTCCATTGTGGAAAGGGGAATGAGATGGGCTAATTTTTTTGGATTAAGGTGAGAAATCAACCCTCATATGCCCTAGATTTTGTTGTTATGTTGATGTAAATTGGGGTTTTTAGGGAAAAACGAAAATGCATGTTAAATAAAAATATTTGGGCTGTTAGGTTTGAAATAATTGGTGTAAGATTGGTTGTTATGGTCTTATTCCTCCATTTTTGATGCATGCAAAAGAAGGGTTGAAATCTATGAGGATATGATGATGTGATGATGTTGATAATGGGA
>MVGT01003693.1:70933-82573 GCA_002174775.1 Macleaya cordata
GGGCGGTGGGATTTTAGGGTTAAAATATATATAAAAAAAAAACTTTAAACTTAATTAAAAATATATATATATATAGGTTATACTAAGGTGTAAGTGCATACACCGAATCATGTGTGTATAATAGAAAGATTTTATGAAATTACACTTTAATACAACACCCAATAAATACCAATACATATATATAGCATATATACACAATTAAATAAAGTTTAATGGTCAAAATCAAAGTCAAAATCGCGGGTATCTTCGGTATCGATCTAAATCGTGTTCCGGGCCTTGAATTGGGATCAATTAGTGTCCGATTTTCGCACATGAATAGTCAAAATTGAATAAATTTTCGAGATCTATCCATTCGTACGGTTCGATTCTTCAAATTACCCTCCGATCGAAAACTCATTTATTTAATTTCAAGTTTAATTATTTAAACACTAAGCTTAATTATTTTAATAATTAATTGGTTTTACGGTCAAATCGTTGGATTAGACTCTAATTGACTCGAAATGACATTGACTGGTCAACTAAATTATTTTGGGTCGTTACAGGTATCCTTCGTTTCGGTAAGAAAGGGAAGTTAACGCCACGTTTCGTTGGACCTTTTCCTATCCTAGAGAGAGTAGGGAAAGTGGCTAACCGATTAGCTTTACCAGATCAGTTAGCGAAAGTTCATGATGTCTTCTATGTGTCTATGCTTCGGAAGCATCTCAGGATGAGGATCGCCCAGCAGTGGTCGATTTCCACGAGTTGGAGTTGCAACCAGGAGCAACCTATATAGAGAAGCCTTATAGGATTCTTGACTACAAGGAGCAAAAGCTTAGGTCAAGGTCAATACCTTGGGTGAAGGTGCAGTGGCATCATCACAGCGAGTGCAAGGCTATGTGGGAGAGAGAAGAGGAAATGCGCGCGAGTTACCTAGACCTTTTTGAAGAGGTATGTGCGATTTCGAGGACAAAATCCTCTTTTAGGGGGGTAGAATGTAATACCCCTTTTAATTTAATATACTAATGTTAGGGGGCACCCACTATTGCTGAAGGCACCCTGTTAGTGTTTTTGTAAGTTTGGGTTTATAATTAGTTATAAATATAAACTAAAACCCAAAATCTCTACCACTTTGTGCTGATCGACCAGAATAGAGGAGAGAGAGAAAGATAGAATCGGCTGGGAGAGAAGGAGAGCAAGGGAGAGAGAACTGACCAGGGATTGGAGGCAGAGAAACTCCAAGTTCCTCTTGAAGGATCGATCGAGGAAGAGTCGTGTTTGCGAGAGAGAGTGCAGGGATTCATATTATTCTTCTTCTTCCCTGGGATTCAACCTCTTTGGTGATTCAAGGCAAGTAGTAACTTGCTCTTTTGGTGTAGATTTAGGTTTTCTATGATGTTGGTATGCTTTCTTAATGATTAAATGCATGGAAACTTAGATTATATGTTGTTTATATGTTAACTACATGAATAAATCCAAGTAATCCATGATCATATGATTTGTGCATGTTTCTAATGGTTAGAATGTATGGAATCTATGAATATTTGATGGATATATGATTCCCTAAGGTTGCAGGTGAGAAAAACTATGTTTCCTTGGAGTTTTGTTGAAGAACAAAACCCAAAATCGCGAGAAAACCCAGAGGGTATCGATACCCACATAGAGGGTATCGATACAATCTTATAGATGGGGCAAGTATCGATACCCCCTCTGGAGGGTATCGCTACCTCCCACGTCTGAAAGTGGGTATCGATACCCATTGAAGGTGTATCGATACCTACTGACCTTTTGACCCTAAAAGTATTTTGGTGAGTTTCTTTTGCGTAGTTAGTTCATGTATGGAGGATATTATGATTATGTACATGCATGCTATTAAAGAATATGTATTTATGAGTTAGAATGCATATGTAACTTCTAGTGAACTGCTTCCATGATGATAAGCACTTGTGAATACATAGAGAATGAGTAAGAAACCTCCATAAGCTTGATGTGTGCTTTATCAACTTGTTTGGCTTGTGTGCAAACATAGTTTTGGTTCTGTATAGGCCTGGTCCTCTCCAAGCGAGGTCTACGGAATCGCCAAGTGAGGTCTACGGAATTACTTGACACGTAAGTAATGCCGACAAGGTTACCAGTGTTCGGGGGACGGATTTCGAGGCAGTTCATTAGATTCACGTGGCGCATGACCAGCGTCTCGAGTGAACTACAAGGACAGGTGAAACTTGGGTAGTAACTAGGGAGTATTACTTGTTGCAATAACTTAAATCTCAACTAAAGATCATAAAACACAACAGTTGTTGTCTTATGCATCTCGTTACTTTTAATCTTTTATCCTAACATATCTTATGCTGTAATGTTAATACACTTACTCTTATGAAACTCACGGTTCTCCTAATTCTAAGCCAAGGGAACTAGTGAACTTGCTGGCTAGGTTTTAAGCTAGCACTACCTTTAATCTTTTCAGGTCCAGGTTATCAGGCGAACCCACAGTAGCGGTGGTGCTCGTAAGGCAGGAATAAGTCTTCGGAGTTCCTAGATTTCTTTGAAGACATTAATCATTCTTTTAATTAAGTTTAGTTGAGTTTGGACACTTGTTTAGTCCTTTATTCTTTGAGAATATTCGTTCATTCATTTATCCATATGACAATTTATCTTTGAGTTAATAAAGTTTATTTCAGCTTTATTTTACTTATGTCTTGAATGTGAGTGCAAGCTTCTTGTTAGCTTGGTGTAATGCATACACCTTAGAGCTACAGGCTATTAATGTTTCCGCCGGAATGCCTAGTTCTCATTGAGTAAGTGCTGCAGATCTAAAATGTGAGGGCGGGGCATTACAAAGTTGCTTGGATTTACTGCAGGAAGTTGTTTCTTCTTATTCAGTTTTGTGGGTAAAACTGATAAAACTACCAAAGATTTGTGGTAAGATCCGGGAAACCTTTTTGAGTCTGAGGTTTTGTGGATGTACCTGGAAACCCTTTGCATTATTTTATTCCATCTGAGTTATAGATGGATTTCATCTTGCTGGTTTTGTATTTTATTTTGTAGTATATCAATCGTCTAGCTTTAGGGCTTTAGCTAGAAACCTCATCTTTTTAGTGATAAAGCCTTTGAAACTTTAGCTTTTCTTAGAAATTAAGCTACAAACTCGACTTTCAAGGTAAAAACTCTAAACTAGGGTTTTGGAAAAAAGCAGTAAACCTTCGGACATTGTTGAGGTGAAAATGCCGAAAAACTATGAACTTTTGGACAAGTTCTAAACCTAACCTGTTTATTGAGGTAAAACTTAAAAAAAGCCTCGTTTATGCTAGCTTTAGGGATGAACGCTAGAAACCTTGTTGGTTTATGTGTAAATCAAAAAAACACCAAGATATTTGGGCTAAATCTTGGAAACTAGATAAGGGCCCAGCTTTTGAGATATAGCTAGAAACCAGATCAATTCATTATATGGTTTGATCCATTTACCATTTATGTGAAAGTTATATTTGCAAGGGATTATATCTTGCAAAGGATATTGTTAATCATATTATACATGTATTGATGCTGTATCAATATTCATAGTGAGTTGACTTTGTGATTTTGCCCCACTTTGCTATTGTAGATCATCATCTTTCTTTTAGATACGTCATTTTACACGGATACTTAGCTGTAGCAGTTTACGCAGACTCCTTTCTTCAAGATCTTAATCTACTGTCTGCAGTTATCTTTTGGTGTGCTGGATGTCCCTGTTAGTTTAGTTAAACTTCTTGGCGAGATGTTTTCAAGTTCTTCTATCTTCTACATTCCTGCTGAAACCTCTCTTTTTATTGTAATTGAAATTCTTCATCATGCATCTAGGTGGTTATGAAATTTCTAAACTACATTTGTGTATCTATCTGTACTTCTACAATTGCCCCTATGTTGTTGGCTGGATAATCAGAATCTGTCATCAAGATAAGTACTTCATTGCCTCAAATTTGTCTTATGTAGCTTTTCAAATTGTTGTACTATCAAACCACTTTATCTGATCCATTTCCTCTATTGCATCGTCTCTATTCTTCTAATGTAATGCATTTGAACCGTTTCTGTTAACTAGATGAAATGTGTCTCTAGTGTTCCCCCGTCTGTATTTCTTTCTTACACTTGAAATGGTGCACAACTTCTTCTTCGTACCAGAATTCAAAAGTCTTCCGTATATGTAATCACTCCAGCATGTGCCATATTTACCTTCCATATATGTCCCTGAGTTGTACTCACTTTAAGCTATTAACCTTTCTTCCACTTAGTCATTGTTATACCCTATCGCCTTTCATCTTTCTGTAGGATGACATGTTCTTCATTCATCTCATTCATCTTGTTACCAGTACCATTAATTTTCTCATGACCCACTCTTGAATAGTTTCATAACATCCATCTGTATACCTAAAAGATTCACTCTTGAACATGCGTAGATGAACCTTCAAAATTTTCCCAACACACAAGACCTACAAAAATAGAAAACAGAGACATTGCAAACATGATAAAAATAACTGAAGCTATACATGTGGGTAAACCTTCAATCTTAGGAATTGCCTTACTTTATTCTTCAAAAATCCTTGTTAACTGCTTTATTTCTAATTTTCAATCACAAAAATGCATATTTTCCAGCTCTTTACAAACTTATTATGGAAAAACATGATACTAAGAGTAAGATAATGTAAATGATAAGAAAAATATAACTATAATAGTGGACTTGTAGATTTAAATTGTTAAGAAATGAAACTTATAAACCTGCAAAAGCCAATTTCCTTGTGGAATAGTGGTATTATTTACCATCAAGTGACTTTCAGTAATTTACACGTGTCTTAGTAGGATTCATGTGTAATTAAATAATAACAAATATCTATACACAGCAAAATAAGTAATTTAAGGATATATAAAAGAGTCAACATATCTCAAAATGATTATAGATGCTTTTATTAGTTCATTACACTTACAAACAGTAAAAAGTGAATGAAAATTGCTATATCTCAATGACAAAATGAACAGTTTAAGTATGAAGATAAGATAAATAAAGTAGGGGGAACGTCGGTTCAGTCCTATTTGAGGGTTAATATGATGGTTCAGTCCCAGCTAAAAATATTATGACAGTTTAGTCCAAAAATGTGAAAAACCACACATGTGGATTTTGCTGGACAAAAATACGCCAACAATAAATACACAAGCAATAAGCACCAACTAACTTTTTTATTTTGTTTTTAAAACAAAAAATGACATAACTTTTAAAATACAAATAAGTTTTTCATAAAAATTATATTTTTGGAAATCTTACATTGAGATCTTTAAAATGAGACCAGTCAATAGTATTTTTTTTCTTTAAAAAACATTTGTATTACAAAGTACGCAAAATGTGTTTTGTAAAACTATTTTGCATTACTTTAAACAAAAGAATGGATGAATTTTGAATGGTTTTATAAAGATTTAGGTTTAAAACATCATTTATAGATTTCGATCTGTATCCATACAATTTGCATTCATTTATATGCATGCAAAATAGTTTTTGCAAATGTTTATATGCTTGCAAACACACTATGCAGACATTTAAATTGGTGCAAAACACAATTTGCATCCACTAAAATGCATGCAAAATGGTTTTTGCAAATATTTATATACTTGCAAACACACTATTAAGACATTTAAATGCATGCAAAAACAATTTTGCATACACTAAAATGCATGCAAAATAGTTTTTGTAAAGGTTTATATGCTTGCAAACACACTATGAAGACATATGCAGAACACAATTTGCATAGAATTACATGTATATATGCAATAACTCTGGAAACACTTTACAGTATGCAAATTCGGATTTGCACGTCTTTCAAAAAATGAAAAACATATTATTTTCTGGTCTAGTTTTGAAAATCTCGTCGAAAGCTTTCCAAAAATATAAATTTTATCAAAAACTGATTTATAGTTTAGAAGATATAGTATTTTAAAGATTTAAAACAAAAAATAACAAACCTTTTCTCTCTACAGCTGTTCACTTTTAAAAATAAAGAAAGAAGGGTAAAAATGGTAATGCACACAAGTAAAATATGCACATGAGTTTCAGCAAAAGACTAAATAGTTGTTATTTGTTAAAAAAAAGGACTAAACAGTAAAAAAGAAGTTACTAAAAGATATTTTAGACAAAAAAAAATAGTTGGGATCAAACTGTAGTAATACTTAGGAAAAATGACTATCTGGTCGTTTTCTCAAAAAAAAGTATTACAATGGTTAAATTAATTGAAAGAAGGACTTGTAGACTTGGAAACATCATCATTTGTCAGCTCCAAGAAATTTCTTCACCAATGTTCGTTTTAAATAAAGATTATTTTCACAATAAAACAAAGAGGAAGAAAGATATCATGGAGAAGAAATAAATGGTCCAAATTGCCAATAAGATAAGAAGATATCAATTGTTTAAGGGGTGAATAAGTAAAAACAAGTTTTAGTAGATCTGCATAATTACAAAACTTTACTCGAACCGGATGAATAAACGATTTTAAAGTAGGAAAAAGATATAAAGAAAATTAAAGTACAGTTCTTCATTGTACTTTAATGTAACTTGGATCGAAGTGAAGTTTTCAATATTGTCGAATTGCAACAACATATCAATTCAACACATAAAATTGGTTTCATTATATTCGTAACAGAGAAGGATCATAATATCATTAAAACATAATCTTATAAAATTGGAAGGCCTCTAAACCTTAGCAAAACTATTATACATCTTGAACAAATTAAGAAATCAGTTTCTAAGTAATTCATTTAGCATTCATCTATCCTAGAAATAATAATATGTTGGAACTTTAATAGGTAATGAAACAATTATCTATTAGGTAACTATGATCTGTATAGCAATATGATCATTCTCATAGAAAGTGGTGACAAAAAGAACAATCTGTCACCTACACATGTGAGTTGACAACTTACACATGTCATAGGAAAATGATGCAAGAACCCAGCACCAAGCCTTCATGTACCAATTGACCACAAATGGCTAATAAAAATATATAAGTGTGTAACTTTGAATTTGTAATGAGCAAGTGTATGCTGATATTTTGCAATTTGGTTATATTATAGAGTTTATAGACAACATAAGAGATGTTAAAAGAAACCATTCACAGATGTTAAGAGTCAATTTTAGGTGAATAGATTTAAGCATGAGGTGAATCAATTTGGTTATTTCTCAAATCATATTTAAGTGTGATCAGGCTTAGGATAGAAAATTTAGCAGATTTTTGTAAACTAAAATTTTTTGCAGACTATACTTTGTTATATATAAGAAATGAAGAAAACTTATCTTTTGGCTTAAACCATCCTTCCTTTCTTTCCATACTATGATTGCAGATCCATTTCTTCAAATATGGGAAGGCATCTAATCATACAACATATTAAGTTAACTTGAAAGAGACTAAATAACACGAATTCAGTATAAACAAAGTATATTGAAAAGCAATTCTTTTTAAGTCCTAATAATTAACGTTAATTACCCGTAAGACATAGCATGAAGTAAATTTTGATATTGTAAACTTTTTAGAAAAATATTTTGCTGCAACAAGTAACTAGGATTAGAAGACTGTACCTGTTTCTGGATTATGCAGAAACATAAATCTGAAATTTCAGAAGCATTACACCAAGAGAAGTCGTCTTAAACTATGAAGATATATTATAGAAAAGAAAGAGCTTATGAGTAAAACTGTTAAAGCATTATTCTTGTCTTATCAAGTTTAGCATGATATGTTCAATTTGGCAGAGATTAAATTTTACAGAGTAAATTTTTATAAAGTGAAACTTTGAGGACAAGAAAATGTAGTGTCAAACTGAAAATTAACTTTTTGTAACACCCGAGATTTTTCCACATAGACTCAAGCATGGGGTTAAGGCCCATGGACCCAAAATAGGCCCAATAAGTGTTAGAAAGGTGTAAACCCAATGAGAAAAACCCATAAGTATCGGAAAACAAGCTTTTGCCAAAAACATTCACAATGCCTGAGATTATATACATAGACTGTATATAAGTGTAGAAATGAGGTCAAAATGATTTGCAAATTAAGTTTTGCACAAAAAATTTTCAAATGTTTTCAAAATGTCTTTCAAAACAAAACCAAATGTTTTCAAAATCTCTTTAAGAGAGAGATTAGGGGTTATCCTTTAGAAATGAACCCTAAAACCATAGAAACGAACCTTCGGTTTGGAAAACAAGAGAAATGAAATGAAAATTAAGGTTATGTTGACCTATATTTAATGTAGGAACCAACTTATAACTTAGAATAATCATAAACACTAATCATTTCTAGTAGTTTCTAAAACATAGAAATGCAACAAGTCACCTAGAAATGAACATTTCGGAGCGAGAAATGTTAGTAGACATTCTAAACCCTAGATAGAGGAACTTAGAAATGAAAATGAGGGATCATTTTAAAACATTAGGGTTTCATGAGAAATGAAATGAGAATAAAAATAGAAATGAAATCGGAAATGAAATGAGAAGAGGTGGTTTAGTGGAATTTGGAAACAATGGATATGGGGTGACCAAGTGGTGGGCCCCATATGCCAAAAACGTGGGCACAAGGGGCTGCCTTGTGCGCCACCTAATTAGTAGGAATTAAGTTTCCTAAATCTTTAGAATTCCTAATTAAGATAAACTTCTAATTTTTAGTAATTTTCTAAAAAGAGGATAATTACTAATTTTGGATAATTGTTAGTATAGCTACTAAAATTAAAGATAAATACTAAACCTTAGTAAACAAGGAATGAATCTAGACCATTAGATTAAAGTTATCAAAAAGTTAGTAAATCCTAGCGATTAAAATAGTTTCCAAAACCCAAAACACTTAGGTTTCCTTGTTTATCTAAAATTTGTAGTATTTAATGTGAACCATTGGATGGTTTAGGGATTTGATCCTAGCCTTCTAAAATAAATAAAACTTTAATATTATTAGTAGTTTGAAAATTAAAAGAAATAAAAATAAATAAGAAATAAAGAGATAATTAAGAGTTAGAGATAAACCTGGTTTAGGATAGGGTAGGGTTATAGATAGATTAGGATTGGTTTGAGGAGGTGGAATGGGGAGGCCCGAACCTTATAAATAGAGGGCCTGGTTGTGCTCCCCATCCCACACCAAAAACCTCTTCAACTTAAAAAAAAATAAAACAAGAAGAAGAAGAAGAAAAAAAAACCCCCAAACCCTAGCCGATTCCTCTCTCTCTCTCTCAATTTGTTTTTCTCATCTTCTTTAAACCCAAGTTTGAAGAAGATTAAAATCCATTCAAGTTCAAGAAATCTTGGAGTATTTAAAGAAAGAAAAGGAAGAAGCTAGTCAAAGCCTCGTGGAATTTAAGCGAAAAAGATAGGGAGAACCACCCTTCTAAACTTGTTATTTTAAAAATTCCCCATGTTCTCGATGCATGTTTTCAAAAAGTTGTTTTTATAAAACCATATGTTGCTTTTCAAAAGGTTTTCTTGCATAAAATAGCAAGGTTTTGGGTGTGTGATCATGAGTGCTTAATTAAAAGCCACTACGAAGTTAAAGTGAAAGATGAGAGGTTTAAAAGAAACCTTGGTTAGTGTGATGATGTTTAGTGAATGTGTTAGTGACGTTGTCTCTGCAAGAGAGGTGAATTTGTGATATAAAATATATCTAATCGTTAGTTGTCCTAGTGACGTTAATTTTATCTTAATTGACGTTTTATATGCCCTAGTGGCATCTCCGCAAGAGAGGTTTATCCGGATCCGTCCAAAAGTGACGGGGTTGGCGACCGTAATAGCCATTGGTGGGTTGCCGCAACTACCCTGACGAAAAGTAGAAAGATTTAATTATTAACATATTATAATAATGTGAGAATATAGATTGTTGCACTTACTTATATACTATTGCATTTGTTTCTCTCTTTATAGTTAAGAATTGTGGTTTTTCAACACATAAACCTATATTTTTTAAAGGGCTAACACCGAAGTTGTTTTTCAAAAGTGATTTCAAAAGGGTATATTTGAGAGTTCAACCTTAGACGGTTGGTTAGTTTTGAAAACTAGAGTGTGTGAGGAGTTTCAAGAATAAGTGGAACTCAAAGAACATTGTTTGGATGGGTTTTATGGCAGAAAGCTTGTAGTTTTTTGAAAAAGGTGTTAGTCATTAACCTATGCTTTGGTTGTACCTACTGAGCTTTGCGCGCCCAACGTTTTTACCCCCTACAGGTGCGAAAAAAAGAAAAAGAAGTTTCACTAGAGAACTTGAGAAGAAAACAGAAGAATTAGACGTACGTACCAAAAACTTGAGACGGATGAAGAAATAGTACTAGATCACATGGGATATGGGATTTTTGATCTTTTTGCTTTATATGTTTTGTTTTTATTTAATTACAATGTCTTTGATTAGTTAGTTTGATACTACATGATACATGATGCTTGATGAATGTTCATGACATAGTTTGAATAAAGTTAAATAGCATGATAGTTTGATTTATAATGAATGCTTTAATATTTTCTATATGATGCATGTATTAAATGGATGTTATGCCTTCGGCAATGTTGTTCATTAGACTCTGAAGTTGAACCATAGGAAATTTCATCACGTTCTGAACCTAGGAAGTTAACTTTAGACGACTATAAATTTGACCATGACTGTTGGAAAATCTAGAATTCCTGCATTGGTCTGAGTTGAACACAATTTTTTTGTAAAACCGTAGAGAACTAGCTTCGGTTAAAAACATAGAAACCTGACTTTATAACAATCTAAATTTTGGTTAGTGAGTGATAGCCTGATATTCGACACTGATGCAAAAACTCTGACAACAACTATTTCAAATAGTTTTGGTCCTTAACCATTAGGTTTGAAGACTTAAGTGTTTAAACTCAGTTAGGGTGATCAGTAGAGACCAAACCCAGAAGAATTATAGGTTTTACATAGTGTTCAACTAGGCATTAGATGTTTCCTTTCCATCCCCAGTTCACGCTCCGAGGCCTGGGTCGTGGATTCGACTCGAAAAGTGGGTCGGACCATTGGGAATCCGGGGTCGGGGTGTGACAGTTTGGTATCAGAGCGGAAGTTCAGATTTGCTGGGGTTGTTTATAGAGTATCCACCAAGTTTTTCCGAATACCAAATGATAGTTTGGTATCAGAGCTCAGGATTAGATTGACTGAGCTTGTGAGTAGAGTACACACCAGGTTTTCCTGATACTTGCACACAGTTTGGTATCAGAGTTTTGGTTTCGGATTAGCTAGAACTGTGAATTGAATTAAGTAACGACACCAATTTAGTATCTAAACAAATAAATTAGAACAACTGAGCTTGTGTGGATTTGTAGGATTAGTACTTTCAAAGTCCCCCGGTACCAAGCGACAGTTTGGTATCTGCCCTTATGTAATAACCCAAGAAATTCTATAGTGTGGATTCCACACTTAACCATCATAATTAAGTTAGTATGGAAGTATGCCTATTTGGGTGGTATTGATTTCAGAAATAAATTTCTTATATGTATAGTAATTTGCATGGAAACTCATAATGAGCTTCAAGAGAGTTATCTCTAAAAAAAAAAACTAATTAATTAATTAATTAATAAAATATTAATAATAATATTTTATTATTATAAAATGTGGGCTGCTGCTACAGTAGCCGCCATACACTGTAGCAGCCCACTAAAAGGAATAAAAAAATATTTTT